>PVLD010008744.1:0-81784 GCA_004027595.1 Dinomys branickii
GAACCAGAAGAGACCCAGAATAGCAAAAGCAATCCTGGGCAATAAGGACAAGTCAGGTGGAATCACAATCCCTGACCTGAAATTATACTACAAAGCAACTGTAATAAAATCAACCTGGTACTGGCTAAATAACAGACCTGAGGATCAATGGAACAGACTGGAAGATGCAACCACAACGAAAAACCCACTCAGCTACCTAGTATTTGACAAAGGGGTCAACCAAACCCACTGGAAAAAAGAAGGCCTGTTTAATAAATGGTGCTGGAAAAGCTGGCTTGCCTCTTGCCGAAAACTGAAAATAGACCCCAGCCTATCACCATGCACCAAACTCAGGTCAAAATGGATCACAGACCTCAACATTAAAACAGAAACTCTAAACCACGCTCAGATTGACAGAGTGACTAAATCTGTTTCGCTAAACATTTTAATTTAAGAAAAAGTATTTGTCATGAAAAATGTTTGCAATTTGGAAAGTGCAAGCCTGATAGGGACTGTTTTATGATCCCAGGGTCAAGGAGAACAAGAACAGATAGAGGGTTTTTTGACACTTTCTCCTCCAGGAAAAGCAAAACTAACAATATACATGAGTACATATGAATACGTATTTATATATGTAACTTACAAGGGTTGGTAGCGCTCCCCTAAGAAGTTGCTGCAGTTCTTCGGACATGAGTTAGACTGATGATTACAGTGGTATGCACGGAAAAGTCCATACACGTCTGTGAAATCATTGCTTTTCTTTCCAAAGCAGCCTTTGGCACACTGTATTTTTCAAGATGACACTCATTTCCTTCCAGCAAGCACTACCATTCTTCTATGCTGAAATTATCTATCTATCAAAATTAGTTTATCACTGCACAACATGGAAATTCCGCTTTATGTGTGTAGTACACTTTGATTTTTCAGTTATGTGGTCAGTGGAGACACTCCATTTGAAAAATGAGACAGCTGCTCCAGGTAAGATATAAAATATTTATTTCATGATCTACACTACTAGATATGTCATTATCATATTCTCTTATTACATTAACTCAGCATAAATATTAAATGGCTGTATATTTAAATATCATTCATTTCATACATACAAATGCAAAGAAATAAAAGCAAAACAATTAAAGTAATTCTTTCTTAGTAATCTTTTTCCTCAAAAATTTCTCAACTATTTCTTCCTCTTCTCCTTCAATCTTTTTTCCTCTCTCTAAAAAACAATATTCTACACTTGATATTGATTTTTATAAGGGAGTTGACTGAAACAGAATAAAATGCTTGTGCTTAGTTTATATCACGTAAAGTACATGTAAAGTGTAAAATGATTTGAATGTTAAGATTCTTCCCTTGTTCTATAAAGAAACAAATATGCTGATGTCATTTTATTTACCTAAATCTAATAGACAATTGTCACATGTGTTCTAGTTTTCCCTTTAAATTTCCTTACCTACAGAATACTCACCGTCTTCATGTAGAAATTATAAGATTCCCCCATCTCCCATTTCACCAAATATGTCCCACTTCCTTTAGTCTCAAGGCTTCAAGCACCTTGTGATGGAACCTTGTGATTTTTACTTAAGGATGAATGTGCTTTGATCTTTAATGTCCAGTGGAGACAGGAAGTGATAATTATAGCTGTGTATCTGCAAATAAATATGTTTTTAGAAAACACTACAACTGATAAAAAGTAAGAATTCAGTTTGAATTTCAAAATTATTGAAGCCACAGTTTTGGTGTTTCTCATGTGTACTGAAAAGGCTTAAACAGTACTTGAGATTTGTTTTAGAACATAGCATATCTGAGATTAGTGATGGGTCTTGATTTCAAAAAATGACGTCCAGCTGTACATACTTGTTCTTGAATTCTAGGTCAAATAAGTTGCATCAGTCCAAAAATAAATTACTTGCATGACAGAGTACCTTAAATGAGAAAACCATAAATAAATATGTCAACAAAAATCTTTTGAGAGAAATGCTGTGGGAAGAATATAATCTATACAGTATATATTTATTCTGTTATGTTTTATAAGTTCTCTTTGCTTTGTAAGTTCTTTATGTCTTGGTTGTCTGAAGTTTAACAACTTAAATTATTCTAATGCAACTCGGTATAGATCATCCTTTATTCTCTCATGTGTGTTTTGATCTATTTTAATTTTTTTAAGAGTAGGAAAATTTATTAGAGAAAAAGAATAAGGAACAGGGATGGGGAATAGCACTAGCTCCTGAAAGACAGAAGGCATCCTGAATGGGCTGCCCTCTATTTTAATTTTGAATATATTTTGTATTAACGTATACCTACATAGAAAAGAGCACAGTTTTATATACATGTATATGTATATATATGAGTGTGTATGTGTGTGTATGTAATCATCTGACTTTTCATTTTACCAGTCCTGAGATCAATAAGATTATTAGCTTTATGTTTGTTTTTCAAAGAATGTTTTCTAGGTTCAAGATTTCTCTCAGCTCCATGGTGAAAGCCACACATTATCCTCCTATGTGTGCCATTTCAATTGAAAAGCTGGTTGTCAATTTTATTTTAGCCCATTTGAAAGAATATTTTTTATTATTTTAAATTTTGCTGTAATTTGCATAATTTCTATTTTTATTTTCTCTATCTAATTGGTTAACATGAGCTAGAATAATTAATTTTAGGTTTTCTATTTCTTTGCCAAGAACCAACATACATTACTTTTTATGTACATCAATGAGCTTATTGAATTATTTATATTTTCACCTAGTTTGGTTATTCTTTAGTTTTCATTCGTGTACTGAAAAAAGTCACAAAAATCATTACAAAATCCGAATCAACCAGCTACAAATTTCTGGTTACCACACAAGTTATTTCCCGTATACAACCTTCCTCTTACTTTTCAGGCTCATAATTTGACAACTAGTGCACTTATCAACAGTGACATTGCCTATAATATATTAGGGTCTTAAGCTGTTGTCATCTTCTAGATCACAGCTGTGAGCTAAATTCACGGAACACATCTGATAAATGATTTTGCTCATGTCTGGAAAGGTTTTATTGAAACAGCTTATTTCTGTACATATTCTCCATCTATGATAATTCTGATAGTGTACTCTCCAAGCTAAGAAGGTTCAGGAGGAGAATGTGTGGCCTACATAGTTGAAAGAATTTATCATCTAAGCCTTTTCAGGAAAAAAATTAAACTTGTTTTCAGCAAAATCATTTCTGGTCAGCACAATCTACTCAGAAATTTACTACAATGCAGTCACACTGCAATTTTAGAAAGAACCTACTCTGTGAATCTCCGTGATATTTTAAGACTGAAAGTTTCAGTGGGTTCTTTGTGGAACTTCTCCCTAAAATAATTTTATTTTGTCTCAGAAAACTAACCAAATGCTCCGCTGTGGTCTCCTGTAGGCTACCAAGTTAGGTGTTAATCGCGGCTCCGCGGAATCCCAGGGTTCCGCAGAAGTCCTTAGGGAAGAGCTGAGAGTTTGCAGTTTCCACAATGATTAAAAAATATATTGCCCGGTTTCATTTGTCTCTTTGGAATTTTCCTTCATGGTTACGGCTAGTTGCCCTGGACAGTCATCCTCCAGTCCTTCCCCACATTCACAAGTCATTCCGCTGTGACATCCTGTCCACACGGCACCCGTGTTTCCAGTGCCTCAGCACCTCCTGTTGTATTTGTCACCGCAGTTCTCTTTGCTTCTTTTTATATTTTCCTCTTCTGCTTTGGTCCTTTTTGAGTAAGGGAGGAGAATGTATTTGCCACCGGACTCTTCATGTTACCCAGTGCTGCGCAGCCAGCAGCATTTATGAAATGTTACTGTACGTACTTGTCCCATGTTACTAACAGTATGGCCTCTGTATTGTATTTCCTGGGTCACTGCTTTCACCATGAAATGTGCATCTCATTGTACATGTTTCATATTCAAATCACCTCAAACCATTCTTGGAGATTAGGTGGCAATAAGTTCATTTAATGATCACTAAGATGATCTATTCTTTGTATTTCAAAGATTTTAGACAATGCATTTAAGAGAAAATAAAATGCTTTTCAATAATAGTTAAATTATATTTTTTCACAAAGTCTTTCAAAAATATCTCCCAACAAAATGGAAACAAATCACTGCTTATAAACATAGTGAGGAAATATCTTTGGTCCAGGGAACAAAAATTACCTTATGATACAATAAACTTCTGTATCATTTTCCTGAAATTATTATCCTTAGTCATGTAATTTTTAATTGTCGCTATTTCACTAACAGCATATCCTAAATGCTGATATTGTCCTAACATTGCTTCCTATTGAGGTTGTTTGTTAGAATTAAAAATAAATGCTAATATTCAGTTATGCATCTTGAGAACTGCCGCATGGTGGTTCTGCGACAAAGGGTAGACAGCTCATGCTTTTGTGAAAACTGCCCCAGGTCCTGATTTTGCCTTCCCTAAGTATTATTGCAATTATTTTCTAATTTTTAAGTTTATTGCATGATTTTATACAAAGATGTGATTAAAATAATATAAGATGAGGGGACAAAAGTCACTGGGTAGATCTTTCAAATATTGTTTCTAATTTAATAAACCAGATTATGCTCACATTTAATCCATGGGAAGACTAAGCTGTAGAAGGGTGAAAAAAATCTCCATAGGTTGTTCATAAAGTTGTCTTTATTACAAGTTGACATCTACCAACATTTGTTTAATACACATAAATACCAAGTCATTTCCAAAATTGTGTTTGAGGAAGATTTTGATGTATCAGACACACCACAGTCTGCAGTCAATGCGTAAGAGTCATTTGTAGGGAATGGACACATCTTGAAAGCATAATGCTAAATAGAGTAACTGAGACAGGTAAGACTAAATATCACATGGTTTCTCTAATATGAAAATCTCAACATATAATATACATATATAGAGAGAGAACGAGAGAGAGCAAGAAAGAGTGTAAAATCCAACACAAATTATGTGAAAAAAGAGACAGAAAAAACTATTCTAACCCATCACGGACAATGGATCTGGAAGTGCACCTCAACTTAGCACACAGTAGTCACCTCATGCTCTTCATGTTTTCTTTGACGTATTCCTCTGGTTTCCAATCTGTGTGTATGACAATTCACTTCCTGAATTCCTGTGTGTAAAATAAATTAATCTGATGCTGATAAAATGAAGAGGAGGTAAAGGAGGGGTAAAAAGAGGAGAATTGAAATGTGTTATGCACTTACATCAGTTCCCTGCAGTGAATTCAGTCATTACATAGTGCAAACATTTGCTAATAAAAGTCAAAGTAAATAAATAAGTAAAGATATACATCTAATTTCTTTCTTTAAATCTTAATACAATGGCAAATTCACTTTAGAAAAAATACCTAAAATTTAGCTACATAGAATAAAATATGTATTTTTCTTCCGTATTTAATGGTTTTATAAGACCATGGTTGATAAAATGATATTGGTTAACAGGTTAGTTTTCACTTGCTCTTCTTTGGATGAACAGGTAATGCTTGTGCTGCCGGAGAATGTACTGTAGTTAACTTTTACTGCCTCAAGAGAAACCATTCACATCTATTTCCAGTTTTGCTTTTGCTGCTGCCACAGTGCTGGCCCAAAGCAGCCATGGCGGTTGCATTTACAAAATGAAAACTGAGATTTCTATAAACCGAGGCTTTGTCTTCACACACGCTCCCCACCCTCACCATGTTTGTCACTTTTTAAAGCTGAGATACAATTTTTGACATCCAAGATTTAAAAGAAGAGAGAGAGAGTCAAGCGTGGTGGCACATGTCTGTGATTCCAGCACTCGGGAGGCTGAGGCAGCAGGATCATTGTGATTTCGAGGCCAGCCTGGGCTGCAAAAGTGAGCTCAAGGCCGGACTGAACTGCATAGCGAGACCGGTCTCAAAAAGACCAAAAAAGAAAAAAGAGGAAAAAAAAAATAAAGGAGGAAAGGTTTATTTTGGCTTAGAGTTTCCGCAGTTTGAGTCATGGCCTGCGGCCTCTGAGGTGGAAGTGGCACTGAGGAAGGAAGTGGCTCATGCTGCAGAGACCTTGAAACAGAGTGGAGGGAGGGGCTGAGGAGGGCAACACCTCCCTCCAGGTCTCACCCACAGGGACCCGCTGATCCGCACCAGCTTCCACCTCCCGACAGCACATGCGGCTGCTGAAGTCACCAGTGGGTGAATCCACCAGGGAGTACAAGGCCTCATGATCCAAACACCCTTCACAATCCCACCGTAGGGAACATGAGACTCTGGAAGGATGTTCCAGGTCTAAGCCATGCCACCCATTTTTGATATATAATCTACTAGCTTCTCATGAGCTAGAACCAATTGCCAGCTTATTTTTCTAAATTAGAGCTTTTGAAAATAACTACCAACAATATGTGGAAGTGACTCATTTTTTAGCCTTATGGATACAGTATTCTATATCACCAGCATATCTAACTTTTTTTTTTTAGTTTAGAGGTAGGAAATTACAATTCTGTTTACATTTTTCAAGCTCTGTCAGGTTGAACTTCTGTTTACATTCATGACTTTATATTTCTTTCCTGGTAACTATCCATTGGTGTCTCTTATCTATTTTTCTGCAGTATTCTTTATTCTCTATAACATGGAGTGTTACATTTTATTATAAAATAATAAATAAGGAGTAGTATCTATAGTATCCTTTAACCATACTTCATTTCCTTTTTAATAATTATTTATGTTTCATAAATACTACAAATTATTATCCTGTTTTTTCCTCAATTTAGAGGAAGGTGTTTAGTCTTTTATTATGGTAATGGATAGATTTTGTAGATATTCTTTACCAGGTCTAGTTAATTCTCTATTACCACTTTAAGGATGTTTGACTTCTTTCAAGTCTATTTCATACATTTATTTTAGTCTATTGATGATTTTAATTTTGGATCAACATGTGTTAAATAATTTGAAGAATTATGTAGGATTTTGTGATTTGTAATTGTCATATGTCAACTTGTTTTCAGTTTGAGCCACTTAGCAGATTAGTAAATTCTGGGTGTGTCTGTGGATGATTGATGTGTGGGCCAACCAACTGAGAGCCACCTTCATTGTGGCTAAGACCAACCAATAAGGTTGATTCTTGGAGAGAAAAAAAAGGGAAAGAAGACAGTGTCTCCCATTTTTTGGAGCAGCTCTGTTTTTCACCATTGTGTTTGAAGAATGATTTCCTGCAGAGACAGGCATCACAGAGCAGAATCTGTGGCCTTCCAGTGCAGACACACCTCAGTTACTAGAGGGAGCTTCTGAGTCTTCTGTATTTAACTATTAGTTGATCTTCCAGTTCTCTGGGGGACAGTTGACTTTTTGGGAATTTTCTGCCTCTGATTCTTCAGACAGCCACTGGGACTCTTGCATTTCTGATACTGTAAGCTGATCTAATACCACCCTCATATGTTCATACATATATTTGATATTGATTCTTTTCAGCTACTGACCCTTAGAAAACACAGGTATGTATTGCAAATGTCAGATTTTCTTTTCATTCATAAATGATCACTTCCCCTATTATATTTCTTAAAGAAATGTATGTACAGAAAAATATATATATATATACATACATATATATCTTAAAGAAATATATGTAAAGAAAGACTACTCATGTTTTATTCTGGTTCCATCCTAAGGACCAACCTTGGGCCAGGATATAGCTTAGCAGCACAAGTGCCTGCCTGGCATGTGCAAGTCCTGAGTTCGATTCCTGGCACCAAAAAAAGAAAAAAAGCAACGACCTCACGGCACTGCTTAGCACACGCTGGCAGGAGCGGAGACAGGGCAGGGGGTCCCTGACTGCTTGCTCTGCAAGTGTTGCCACCCGGGGCAATGCAAGTTGACCTAAGAGTCGGTGTCCTTATCACTCAGTTCTCCATTGCATACTCTTACATGGTTATGTGCAGTTGAATTCAAGATATAACTGTTTACAATTGTCCAGGCAAAGGGTGAGTCTAAACAAAAGCAGGGCATCTGAGGGATCAAAGGTCTCTGTTAAGCGTGGCTTGACCAGTGTTCAAATGAAAGACCTTGAGGGAATTTTTAGGTTTTATGTCAGGTCCTCATTTTTCTCCACTAATCCATGTTTCTTGTCTCTGCCTGAGTATGTTCATTTTCTACCAAGGGAATTGAAATCTACATGCAAATTTCTGAAAACCTCTGTCTTCAGGGTTTGTTGGTGCCCAAGGATCTCTTCAATCCCACCTCCCACTGGTTAATTTCCATAACTCTAACATTCTCTAGCAGAGAAGAAAGTACTGCCATTTCCAGACTTAGGCCAGAGAGATAGTAATATAAGGAAAAATCTGGCTCCAAGTTTCCAACATAGGCTGAATGACACAAAAGTTTTATTCACTTCCAGTTGTTAGCTGGATAACCAATCAGCTAAACACAAACAAATATTGATTATATGTGACAGGATCATATAAGAAAAAAGAAAAAACCAACAATTTCCATAGGAAATGTAGTAATTAGACCATTTTACTACAAAATGTTCTGATGGTTGTAACTCTTTATTATACAGTCCTGCTTGCATTGCTTGGTCCTCCCAAAAATTATGAAAAAGTAAGGTTTCCGTAAAACTTCACCAAAATATGCTCTCCTAGAGATTTCTCAATACCCATACACTACAGAAATAACAGCCCCATGTTCATACGTTCCTTTCAATCAAAATATTTATCTTTGAACAGTATAATTAAGCAATATAAGAGGCAACTCATTAATTACCTAATAATATTCCTCAAATTTAAGAAGAGGAGACTCTTATCTTCCATCTTCATGATAAACAAATCAAACCATCCTAAAGTAAAATTTTAAAACCCTCTAAATAAATGCCTTCAAATTAGTGATGAGTTCGAGAACACTGAATGTAGAGAGATAATAGTATATATTTATTTTACTGTCATGTTAATGAGAGATGGAAGCTTTAATGACTCAGCGTAGACTAATTATGGAGGTTTTCCTTTCCATTTAATTTAGGGGAGAACATCTTACTGGATGTGTGAGAATTCTACAGATATTTTGATTTTTTTGTAAAACTATAACTAGAATGTTATAAAAAAGGTATTTCCTGGAAAACAGAAATAACCCCCCAAAAAACCAAAAGGACAAGACTACTATATGAACCCAACTAATGACATTTTCTGATAAAAATACCTTTCCTTTTTTATTGACAATATTTTAAAGATTGCAAATTGCATTAATATTACAGATTTTTATGGATAATATTAGCTTCTAGGCTTCTAGGAATAAATAGCAGTACTGAAACATGCTGTTGAGTAAGAATCAACAAATGAGGCTACTTCACACTGAAATGCTTCTTTACGGCAAAGAAAACAACAGTGAAGAGACAACGTACCAAGTGGGAACAAATCTTTGCCATCCTCTCTTCCCACAGGGATTAGTGTCTATGATACATAGAAAGCTTAAAACTTCACCCTAATAATAATATAAACCCAGTAAAAATGATTCTTATTTATTCACTGTCAAAGAATACTACCCCATGTGCCATTTATTCGTCCACATTGGTGAACCAATCCAAGAAATACTTGTTGGAGTCGGAGCCTTAGAACATTAGGTACGGAAGAAAGACAATTCTGCGATATGATGCCTTCTGATGTATCATTTTTGTGAACTTAGGCAGGTTACCTGATTCCTGAGACTTAGATTTCCTATCTGTATAATGGGGAACTTATAAAGATCTTAAAAAATCTCTTGGCAACAGTAAGTATGGTGGATTGATAACTGGTGGTCAGCTTGCAACCGCCAGCTGGACTGAGTAAGTGTGGTGCTGGGTGTGGGAGGCCCACGTGAGGACTGTTGCCAGCAGCGTAAAAGGTGGAACTAGAAAAGAAGTTAGGCTTTTGGGAGCAGAGAAAGGACTGTTGGGAGCTGGTGGAAGCTGTAAGGAGCTGTTGGTTCTTTTGGAGGAGCTCATCATGCTGGCTTTCCTGATGACCTTGGCTGTTTTCATCCTCTGAGGAGCTTGGGACCTGAGGAGCTTGTTTTCCCTGAGAATGGCTTTGGTTCACTTTGGCAGAGCTCTTGTCCTCACCCTGAGCATCATTTTCTGGCTCCAGAGCGGGAAAAGGTGCACAGCTCAGTTTCCTGCAGAAGCGTGTCTCATTGGCTTTCCTGATGGGAACTCAGCTTTCCTGATCATCGGAGGAGCATGGAACCTCACGGTGGCTGAGGATGGTACCTTTCAGGTGAGCTCTGGTTCTTATTTTAAGCATCACCTCCTGGCTCCTGTATAGATCCCTCAGCCTGCTAGCACAGATCCTTCTTCCCGCTGGCACAGACTTTCTAGACTCCACCAATGAACTTTCGGCTTTCCCAGTGCAGATCTGTGAAACAGGCCTGCAAGAGATGTTGTCCTGGGCTCTGGGCTTCCAGTTGGATTCCTATGAGCTCTACGTCTTCAGCTGGACTTGTGCAGGACACTATCGTGGGATCCAGGCTGCCATCTGAATTCTTTGGTCTATAGTGTGTGGACAAATATCCTACATTCTCTTATATATGAGTCTTTAGGTGACTATTATCAGTAACCTTTTTTATTTTAAAAAGAATAGTTTATGGGAAGGAATAGTTAATCTTTAAAATTTTTTATACACTTTGACCAATTTTGCTTGTTTGGTAATCTGAGCAATTTATATGAAGACAACAATATGCAATGTAACAACAATTGGTGAATTCCTACCATCCTGTCTAGTGAAACTCTGCATTGTTTCTAATGTTTTTAAATTATAATTTTCTTATTCTCCTGAATGGTTTGATCGACTTTGTAGTCTTACATCTGCTAATCTGAGCAACTTCATTGAAGATAACAATATGTAATATAACAACCACTGTTAATCCCTATCATTTGGTTTGAAACCCAAACATCATTTGTAATGTCCTTGCTTTGTTTTGTTTGTATTTTGCTATTGTTCTTTTTCTATTATAAATAATCTTATTAAATATATATCCTGTGTTATACTATTTCTCCTTACAAAATCTCAAACCATGACAATAAGTAAAATATATAAAGCTGAAAAGATCTCACCAAAAAATATTAGATTAATTAAAGTTGCATGATAAAAAACACATAAAAGTGTAACATTTCTTTATATACTATCAACAAATTTTGTGGAAAGGAATCAAGACAACAACCCCTTTTACAATAGCCATGAAAAGATTGCATTAAATTTGGTATTATGACTATTTTAACATTACTAATTCTGCCGGTTCATGAGCATCCATTTTCTAATGCCCTTTTAAATTACTTTCTTCAGAATTCCATAATTTTCATTATAGAGATCTTTAACTTCCTTTGTTAGATTAATTTCAAAGTATCTACATTATTTGAAGCTTTTGTAAGGAGACACATTTTCATGATTGTTTTTTCTGTGCTATTCAAGAATGTGTTTGACTTTTGTGTATTGATTTCATATCTTGCTATTTTCCTGTATTTGTCAGATCTAAAGGAGTTCCACTGAAGTCTTTTGGGCTTCTTGTAAAAAATTATAGAATCTGCAACCGTGGGTAATTTGAGTTCTTCCTTTCCAATTTGTATCTCTTTTATATCTTTCTTGTGCCTGATACGTTGGATAACGTTTTGAGAATTATGTGGAACAGTAGTACTAAAGTGGATACTATTGTGTTCTTGCAGAATTTGAAAGGAGTTCTTTCATTTTTCCCATTTAATATTTATGTTAGCAATGGGATTTTGATATATGACCTTTATCATTTTGAGGTAATTTCCTTTCATGCAAACTTACCATATGGTTTATTTTTTTATCATGAAGGAGTTTTGGATTTTGTCAGCAGCTGTTTTAGCATTTATTCAGATAATCATGAGTTTTTCATGTTTGTTTCTATTTACACGGTGTATTATATTTACTGATTTATATATGAAACATCCATCCTTCATCCCTGGGATGAAACGAATATAATCACAGTGTATGATCTTAATATGTTATTGAATTCTGTTAGAAAGGATGCTATTATGGATTTTGTAAACACTGACCAAATACCATTCTTTGCAGAGCTAGAGAAACAAATACTGAATTTCATTTGGCGTCAGAAAAGGCCCAGAATAGCCAAAGCAGCTCTGAGCGAGAATGAGCAATGCTGAAGGCATCAGCAAGCGGGCTTTACCTGTACTGCAAAACTAGAGTAATGAAAATAACTTGATCTTGCACTGAGACAAAATTGTAGACTGATGGAATTGAATTGAATTGAAGATAGAAACAAAACCAAGTGTGTAAACCTAATGATTTTTGACAAAAGCATCAAAGTATATGCTTAGGAAAAGTCAATGTTCTTGGCAAGTTGCTCTGGGAAAATTTATACATTCATGTAGAAGATTGAATCTAGATCACAATCTCTCAGTACTAAAATCAAGTCAGAAGGAATCAAAAACTTAAATATGAAAACCAATAATACTGAATCTGCTGGAAGACTGTTTCAGGTAAACAAGTATAGCCACAGGGACAACAAAGACTTCCTGATACAGTACCGTCAGGAGATATAGCTGGAAAACTGGATATCCACAGGCAGACAAGGCAAATTAGACCATAATTTCATACCATGTGCAAAAATAAAGAAAAGAGAGATGAAAGAGTTAAATGTTAAAATTACAGAAGCACAAGAAGAGAATTGGGAGGCTGACTCTACAATATTATTGTGTGCAAACTTTACTTTTATGTTTTTTGGATTGGACATCCAAAACACAGGCAGTGAAAGAAAAATATACAGACAGAATTATTTAAAATAAAATCTTTCTCCATAACAAAGGAAGCAATTAACAGGGCAAAGGGACAATCTAGGGATTAAGAGAAAGCATTTTAACTATTGACTGCTTAATAGCTGATACTATTTAATAGAATATATTATTAACCTTTACATTGGGTGAAGGTCAATACTGAAAAAATACAAGAAATTTCAACAACTTTAATGAAGGAAAAAAAATTTGATTTACAGCAGGCAAGGGATTGGAATAAACATTTTTCCACAGAAAACATACACATATCAGAGAGATTTCTAAAACCTCAGCATCACTGAACATGAAGAAAATGATACTAAAACCAATATATCACTTGATAACCCAGAATGACTACTGTAAACATACAAAAGGAAAATTTATCCAGTGTGCCTGGAAATAGACCTTAGTACTGCCATTATGGAAGAATTTCTTTATAGAGTTCCATCAAAAGAGTATAAATGGAATCACCTTATGACTGAGAAATCCTATATTTGGAATAAATGTAGATGATTTAAAATCAGAATTTGAAAGAGATTTCTACATTGCCTTTGAATTCCTTCAACACTTTCACACAAACCAAGTTATGGAATCTAACTACGTGTCCATCAGTGGATGAATGGATGAAGGTAACGTCATCTTACTGCCGCTTTAGGAAAGAAAGAGGTCTAGCCATCTGGAACAGCATGTATGGAACTAGAGGCCATCATGCTAAGGAAATAAACCAGGCATAGAATGACTGAGACCACATGTTTGCAGTTACATGTGGAAACTCAAATAATTGAGCTGAAAGAAGCAGAGATTAGAACTGTGTTTACCCCACTGAGCTGTACCTCCAGCCCTAGAACTGTGTTTACTAGAGGCTGGCTGGGATGGAGGGAAGGTGGATCTGTGGATCACAGGGTGCAATTCCTCAATTAAACAAGAGGAACCTATTTTTTTTCTTTGAGAGGCACTACAAACGGCAGTGAACAGAGCAATCATGATTTATTACACATTGTAAAATCACTAAGATTAAATTTCAAATGTTCTCATCTGAACAAATAAAAATCATTGAAAGTTACTGGTGTGGTAATTAGCTTGGCTTAATTGTTGCACATTGTATGTGTAAGTCATGGCAATGCTTTGTACTCCATAAACTTATACAAATATAATTTGTAATTTTATAAATTAAAATTAAGTGAATGAATAAAACAATCCAATAAACTGCATATAGTAAGCATTCAGTAAATATCACTTAATATCACCTATGCATAGAAAAGTACATAGAGACCACTCAGTTTTCCTTAAAATGATTTGGAAAGAAAATATTTCAATTATGTTTATTTTAAATATTAAAACATAGTTAATCTTACAAGCAATTTTGTCCTGAGAGTGGAACTACACATTCTGAAAGGTTAAGGATCATAAAATCATGAAGCCTTTTATACTGACTGACCAATTTTTAAGAGACTCCTTTGGTTTTTATAACCATGGTTTTAATCCAGATTCTTGGCCAAGTGTAATGCAAAGATTTAATCTTAATGTCTTTTTGCTCGTCCTTGTTCTTAGTGTCAATCTCATTATTTCAACTGATTTATATATGATTTAGTAAAAGCTACACAAAATTAAGACTACATTGTCAATCAGCATCATTTCACAGACTTAATGAATTATTCCACAGAAACCATATTTATTTTCTGTCAAGAGAGAAAACACTGGTATGATAAAACTTTTCTCTGACAAAAAAGTACTACTTACACCTGATAGTGATAGTCCCAAATAATGAATTGATATATAATTTTCTTCACGTTTCCCAGAATAATACACAATTGATCTTTTAAAAAACGTTCCTATGGAGAAGTGAAAATGGTGCCCAAGAGAGCGAGAGAGGAATGATATCAATTATAAGTCAATTTTCTGTCAATGAATATACACTACTTCAAATAGGTTCTGTTAAATATTTATTAAATAGCTTGAGTGTGCTAAGATTTATCTTAACATATATTCAAAGTAATACTCCTTTCTGACAGTTAATGTTAATTTCCACCTTACAATAAAAGGCAATAACCTAACAGCGTTATATTTGATGGAAAGTTTAGTCATAAGAAAGTTTACTAATAAAATAAATATTGTTAAAAGAATATAAATCATAGCTCAACATTTCCTACCCTACATATCAATGAGAACACATACTGAAAGCCAGAATGACTTTTGTAGTATTATGTTTACAATATTATGGAGACTGAATTAGTAGATCATAGTTAATGACATAATTCACTTCAATAGCTTCTTTAAAATAAATGATACTCACTTGAATCACAATGAAAATGAAACATTTATAGAATTTTAGAGAGCGTTATGGTTTGATAATATACTAAGATTTGGAACATTATTTTCTTTATGTTTTATCTCATTAAATGAAATTCACATTTAAGAACATTTTATTCTTTTCCAAATTTATAGATCTGAAACAAGTCACAAATGTTACAAAATTTTCCCCTTTCCGTTTGTAAGACTATCATATTTATACAATAGAAATTGTATTTAGACAGAGCTGTACCTTTTACCAAGATTTACTTATCATTATATTTAAAATAATTATAAAATAGTGTCAGTTCAATTATGTTCTTTTTAAGATTTGCACGATTTGATGTTATAGTAATTCATTCCAAGAATTTTCATTTCCTTTCAGATATATTAAAAATAGTAAATTTACAAACGTTTTTTGTCCTTCTGAAAACACATCTACTTCTTCCGAAGCACAGGTTTTTAAGAAATGTGCTAAATTTACAGGAATTTTAAATGTACCATTTCTCTTTCAGTGCTAAGATGTTCTTAATTCTATGCTAAAGCCTAGTGATCATGTACTATAGAATTAAGAAAAAATTCTAAGTAGAATGTACATTATTAAACAATTCCTAAATTCACTTAGTGTGCAATTAATATTTTCTAAATATGAACATTAAAAATGTTCTGTTGTTGCCATCCTATTCTTATAAAAGTATTTTCACATCATTAAACTTTCTAAATTTAATATCACAGTTGAATAGTGATGTGTAATTGGGTTACTTCAAAACTAATTCAATTTAAAAGAAACTTATCATAACTAAAGAGAGTTCCTCTCTGGTGATTCTGTTAAGGTGATTAATGTTTGTCTGCCATGTAGATTTTGATGTTGTATTAGGTGATCCGGAAATCCAATGGCTCAAACATTTTAATATATATAAGCAAACCTGCATTTTTGAAGGAGTTATTTATTGTAATGTTCAAATGTGCACACCCATGTTGTTCAGTATGCAAATATATTTCCATTTTGCATATGAAAAATATTTAAAATGGTTCTTGTTGCAAAATATGGACTCTTGACTTTAATACATTTTAAATCAGGCTCCAATATGATTATATGTATATATATAGTCTTAAATATATATCATTAGAAATTAATGTGTTTAATTTAATAATGAAAAAATGCAGTTGAGTCCATTACTTTAAGAGGTATGCCTCTAAAAATCATAACAGTATTGAAAAAAATATAGCATTTATAAAGGTAAGTAAATGTTTAATGTCTCTATGGTTCTATATTCTGTCTATTCATCTGCTTGTTATCTATGTATCGATGTCTCATTCCAGATTCAATAGAACCTTAGTTGGTATCTCAGAAACAAATTTTTTTCCATATTTATAGCAATCATTGCTAGTAGTTTGCCAATGTGAGCTTTATAAATGTGTTATCAGCATTTTTCTGACCATCATAGGCATCAAATTTACCCTTAATACTTGAAAATTAAATGAGTGAAGGTGCAATATGCGAGTCAGTGTCATAGGAAACAGGACAAGTGCATGTTCTATGTGTGAGTGGTGAACCACCTGTTTCTACCTTAAACATAACACTGATTAGCAACTCTTTTTTATAGACAACCCCAGCCATATTTTAAAAGTGGTTTTTGTTTTCGAGATCAGGTCCCCCTAACTGGCTAAATTGGCCTGGCTGGGATCAAACTTGCCATCCTCTTACTTCAGCATCACAGAGCTCTGGGATTACAGAAGTTTACCACAGCACCCAGATGATTAGCAGCTTCTAACCCGAGTATGTGACCTTATGAGGTAATGGCAGTGGCCCTGTGCTCTAGCTCTGGTTTTAACTCTGTGTGCCTCTTACAGTGACTTTAACCTGCTTGTGGAACTCACTATCACCACCAAGGATCAGGCATCATGATCCAGATCCCTCATAACAAAAAGTATCACTAATTCTCTACACCTACCCTCCCACAAATGCACTGAGAGAGAGAGAGAGAGAGAGAGAGAGAGCGCTGATTTGTGCATGTGGCTAGTCACAGGTTTTACCGCATTACTTGCTTTTCACTTGTCAGCTCCTTTGCTAAAACCATCATGGATTTCTCACTTGCTGCACCCACTCCTCTGCTAAGTATCAGGCGCTGGCACCTGACTTTTCATTTGCTGGCCAGCTTGTCCCATCATTGGCTTGACAGTGATGTTTCCTAACTGTCCAGCTTATTGAGTTGCTGACTGTTTGCTTCAGAACGTGCTTATGTCATCCCCCCAAAGTGAACATGTTGACAAATGTTCAAAAGTGCCAATCAGTAAAGTGATAATTGAAAATGCTGAAAGGTGGCAATTGTGAGAATATATCAATGCCTAAGGCGAAACAGATCTGACAGTCAATGAAATGTGGTCACTGAAATGTGGTAGCTCTGGAAAGAAAAGTCATTCCTCTAACAAAGAAGGTTGTCACATGAATGTGTATATCTAAAAGCAGGGAGCTTTGAGACGTAAGATCACACACTGAACTTCCACTGAAGGCGACGGTGTCATCCTGTAGACTTCCTACCAAGTCTTGTTTCCTTGTAAATCATGATATTTTTAACATTTCACAGATAATTTAGCACAGCATGAGTGTTTCAAAAAGGGTGTTGACTTAGTGAATAAAAAATGAGTAAATCCAATTTTGCATGTCTGTATCTGGGTTCATATATATACACTTCGAAGATATCAATGGGTAAAGCAACAACCACTGTTGAGTCCATGTCACGTTGTCTGTAGATCAGTTTTGATTGTACTATTTTTTATGCTAATTTGTCTGTGTGTCAATATGTTTTTGTGCTTTTATTTAAAAAAAAAATGAGTAAATGTATGTCACCCAGACAGAAGGCTATCAGAGAACACAGTATCTCTATGAGATTCAGGAAAAAATCAGATTTTAATAGAAACAATGTATAAATGTGATTAGTTTGTAAGTCAGTTCAAATTAAAGACTGACAGTTCACAAATTCATAACCAGTTCTTCAGCTGCAAGACATGTTGGTTCAAAGGAAGTGTTATTAGTAATGTAGTTCCTCAAGACACTGGGTGTAAAATAAATTATGAACAAGGATTTAAGTGGGAACTGAAAGTGAACCTACTGCTGGAGGAACTAGAACAACTGAAATAGAGAGCTGCCCCCAAATAAGCAAGAGTAATAGGGGAAGAATAAATCAAATTGAGCCAGATCTAGAAAAGACAAAAATCAGTAAATTGGCCTAAATGTGAAGAAATTTTAATGAACCATGAGTAAGTACTAGATAAATTTTGTGTGTAAAATACTTATCTTTAAGAAACTCAATCTAAGTATGGTTCAGAATAATAGGAAATCAAAAATGCATATTTATTTCTGCTTAAACGATATCCATGTTATATTTAGAATCATATTTCAAATGGTCTTGTGGGGCAGTTTGTACAGCAAATTATTCCTACCTGTCTGGGTTTACTTTGGCAGCAGAGACATTGAGAGCAGAAAAGTAGACCCCTCTGGGAGTGCTGGCGCATCCAGACCACCTGCATTCAGGCCATGCCACCTTCTTGCCATGTTGCTTCATATTCAAGTTGCCATATTTTCAAGCTTCACATAGGATGTTCTGATTTACATCCCATGTCACAATGATGGTGTTTAGCCTCGGGCATGGCTGTAATCATTCTCTTTATTATTTTGGCTTTTAATGGGTATCACAAAATAATTCACATTAATTAGTGCCATTTTTGTTTATTGCACCATTTATCAACTCTACTGCTTGTTTGACCCAAACCGAATACTCTTGCAACACAATCATTACTCCCAGGAAAATGAGCCCGTTTAGTCTTCTCATTGTGGTGATTTTCACTCAACTGAAATAAAAGTTTCTGCACTTTGCTGCCATTGCTGCAGCCACGATGAGAACACACTAGAATAAGAAACCACAGGGCAGAATTCCTAATGATGCTGGCAAATCCCATGCTCTTTGATATTCTGCAATAGTAAAGCAGAGGGAGTAACTGTAGAAATCTAAAAATCTCACCTTCATGAGACAGGAGGAGCCACCAGAATAATTTCCAGGGCGTTGTAGAACCAATGTCTTGATGATAGATATGTACATGAGCCGGACTAGAAGTTCTTTTTTCCCTATTGTCTCATATATGCTTATTAAAATATGCATTTCTTACATAGAAGAGCATATTTATATTCTGGGGGAATAATTGTAAAAATAAATTTGGGGAAAATCCCCTAGCTGTTATTAACAGGTTACTATTTTTTAAATACTAAACTTTGTTTTGGTATAAAGTATATCAGGAGTCTATCCCCCTGCATGTACAAGTGAATAATTTCATTCACTTGTAGCTTAAGCACTTCCTAAAATATAACAATTTTTTTTTAAAAAAAACAATGAGTTTTAGAGCTGTGTGTGACTGTATTGAGCTTCTGATAATAATTACTTCCGCATTACCCCAATGGGGCCTAAGGATTGTTATTACATCTTATCTACTAATGTGTTACTTACAGATATATTGTTATGGTGTTTCCAGTAATGAAATTTATTGTGTCAGATTCTACTTTAAGTCACATTATTTAATGTATATATCTGATTACTTGTTTTATTAAAACATTTAATTTATTATCATTCTACTGATAAGGTTGCATCTCATTTTTATTTTTACTGAGGAGATCAGTTTTCACTTTAACTTGAATCAGAAGCATTTATACTACAGTTAATATTTATTGGCCAAACCTGTTGCAAATGTTTTTAACAATTGCAACACTTTTTCTTCCCTTAATATTTCCTATTCCTCCTTCTGACATAATTTAGACAATCTTTTCAATGTTTTAGTCAAAAAGTTTATGTATATTCTGTGTGAAACTTATTGACTGGAATAAGTAAGTCAATGTTTTTATTTTGAAGTTTGTTCAACCAATGAGAACTGAAGAGACTTGTTGCAATCACAGAACGATTCTGTTCCCGTTAGTTTATCATTGTTGCCTGGCCAGGGTTCTGGTTCATATATTTTGTTGCCATCTTCCTTACTCCACAAGCTCACATGTGGTGAGTCATTGCGGACTGCACATTTTGTCACTTGGAACTAACTCTTATTTTTCTTGGTTTGAGTTAAATCCTTCTTCATAATCCCTTTGCTATGTGTATTTATTTTCTAGTTTTTCTGCTACAGCGCCTCTCATCTAAGTTTCAAAATCTCACGGTGAATTCTATACTTCATAGGGGTCCCATAAGTATGTTCAGTACTTATTTGTTGTTAAACTTCGTATGAACCCAGGCACTAAAATTGAGTTTAGCCACTTTATGATTATTATTTTCAAGAGCCATGCATTTAGTTGACTGTGCTTTGCTCACATTGGTTGTTTCACATTTTCTGGATGTTTCACACTACCTGGGTGTTTGTTGCTGATCTTTTTATCTTGAAATTTTTGTCTACTCTCAAATGTGGGAAGAGGGGCTGACCACAAGTGCTGCTTTAGGTTGGGCTGGGCCGTGATGCTTTGATGCAAGCAGCAGGACTGGTCATGCTGGGCTTCTACCGCCCCTGGGACTCAGACTCACTGTTCATTATCCTTCTGTTTATCCTGTGGTTCAGGCTGCCAGAAAACAACTTGGGAGAGATTTCTTCAGTTGTGACATTTGAGAGGCAAAAAAAGAATAAAACTGCCATATTCCACACTCCTACTTAGGGCAAGGCTGCTGTCAGACATGTCCCCTAAGGTCAGAGGAGCTGTGCTGGTGCTTACAGACACAAAACACAGGGCCAAAATGCAGAGGTCCTTTTGATGTTAAGCCACAGATTGCCATTCTACCTGATGCCAGGCACAATGGCCACTAGTGCCTTGTGCCTCTGTCTCTGACCAAGACCTCTGAATCCAGTGTCTCTTACTGATAACAATTTGCATAAAGGCAAGCACACTTCTCATTTTCATCCTGGCTCTTGGTAACACCGCACTGTGTGGAAACTCGTCTCTGAGGTCAACAACCTCATCAACTCTTACTTATTTCAGTCTAACAGAGAATTGGCCTGGTGAATGAAAATGTTTCCTAAAACTCTCCCATGACTTCCTACGTAGCTTTAGTTTTGCCTAGCACTTTGATTGTCCCCAAATGCATGTGTAGGCTGCTCCATCTGAACTTGCATAATTAACTTTGATGCTGCTTGGGTTTCTGCTTTAGTCAAATTTAATATCTCATTTTAAATTAATTTCCACTGAAATTAGACATTTCCCATCGTTCTAGTACCATAAAAACACTGGTGAATATAAAATCAACATTTTCAATCTAGGTTGTTTTTTTTTTTAATGAGTTCCAGGTCTGTATTGGAAACTAATCTTTGTACATATTCACATTAATGTTGCACATACATTTCAACTCCAGCAGGTAACCTCAAGGGCCTTCTCTTCCACATCCCTGTCCTTCATGTACTCAACAGCACCGTTACTCATGAAAGTGGATGTGACTTAGGTCCTCCTCTGCCCTAGCACCATCTAGTAGCCCACCTAATATGGTAAATTCTACCTCTTAGGTATTACGCCAGCTGTGCTCTTTGATCCAAACATTCTTCCATCCGTGTACATCAGGTGTTTCTACGTATTCATCTGAAACTCTGCACAACATCTTTATATTTATCCTATTTCCAGCTTAATAGCTGCCAAAAGGTGTTTGATGTTGTAGCTTGAATTGCATTTCTACCACAGTGATTGAACCTTTTGCTCTTAGCATGAAGATCCTGCTCCTTACTATGCTCATTGGAGCCATCTGGTCCCTGCTGCCTGTGTAGCTCTTCCTAGTCCTCACTGGGCAGCACTCTGTGCTTGTGCTGTCCCTGGCCACTTCCTTAGTGCGTCCTGTGCTAACTCGTCAACTTTCTTCTTCTTCCACTCTTTGATTTGATAATACTTCATACTGCACTGAACTGTTATAACTCTCTAGGCAATAGAATATAAGCATATTTGTTTCTGGTTGGAAGAGAGGAATAAATACCATTAGTAGAGCTGAAATTGTAAATATTTTTATGTATTAATCCACTATATTCTATAAATTAAAATTCCTTAATTTATGTCTCCTTTTAAGGAAGAATTTGAGGAACAAATCATCATGCAGGACTCTGCAAAAGAACTTAATTCTAAAGAATCAGTTGAGAAAGTCTTAAACCTCTGCCTTAAATCATCTGTGTTGCTACAAAAACTACCTTAGGGGAATTTATGAACAAGAAAAATGTACTGCTTACAGCTCTGGATGCTGGGAAATCCATGAGAAAAGAACCAGCAGGTTTGTGCATGGTGAGACCTGTCCTACTGTAAAATGGGACTTTTCCCGTGTCCACATATGGCAGGAGGTGTGAAGAAGCCTCTGAGCATCTGTAATGAAGATCCAGCCCCATTTGTGAGGCTGTATCCAGATGCACCACCTCATCTTACCCTTGTCTTGGGGCTGGGTTTCAACATATAAATTTTGAGTGTTAATGAACATTCAGATTACAATAGCCCTGATAAACTGATTTGTAACTCTAGGAATTACCAAGGTACTCTTTATATATTCATTTTAAATAACATATCTAAAATGAAGTATGACTCCTCTTCATTGTTTATGTGTTATTGAGTTTGGAGTCAGAAAAAATAAATTCACTGAAGTAAGTTGGATTAAAAAATATGAAGGCGTTCTTCAGAAAAATGTTTATCAATATTAAGGGAGATTTAAAGTCCATCTGGGTAGATATCTTTTCAAAGCAGTGTCCACACTCATCACACATTCTAATGCATAAACTGCTTAGACTGCTGGGAGCCTATGCTCCTGGTACTCAACTGCGACCATACTCAGAGATATAACCTTTAATGAGCCATTAGGTGTGGAAGCTGCTGTTATACCTGAAAATGTGCCCTTGCCCTCCTCCTATGAAGTCCTGAAAGGCACTGAGCAGAGACACTGGGGACATACCTGTGCTCCAACGGGAGGTGTTCATTTAATTTGCAGCAGGAAGAAGAAAGAACACCCCAGAGAAATGATGCTAATGTCTCCAGCTGGAGAGCTTGGGGAGCATTTTGTAGCCTCCTGCCTTCTGCTGACCGATTTCTGGGTGGAGTTCCCAGGAGGCAAGGGGCTGTTCTGGACTGGATCAACCCTGAAAATGGGCAGCCAGTCACTATGGGTCTTTATGTGTTTAATTATCTGGAAAGAAGGAGCATTCAAAAGAGGGCTAGAGTTTTCACTCATGGAAAACCACCAACCATTCAGGTTAGAGAGAAGTAAGATGTCTTTACTCACTGGTGAGACTGTGCAATTCTCTATTCTTGTCTGGCTCAGGCTTGGAGCATGGCATTATTTAAATAGTGTTTGTGTTTCATTTGGGAATAATATGGTCTGGTTTCCACCAAAGCGTCTATTAATTTCCTCCAAACTGATTATGCATCCTCTTCACACTGATACCAGCTTGGTCCCATGTCCTGGGTAGTGGAAAATGAACAAAAATGATAGGTGTGGGTTATGATGAGAAGCTTTAACATCACCACCTCGTCCACTGTCTCTGCTCTCTCTGATCAATGACTTTCATGATGCTGATGGGAGCAGCTGCTTCTGTGAGGTCTTAGCATAAGAGCACAATCACGGCCCTCACTGGGGACATAGAGTGCATGTGTGCAACTACCATGCTGTAGTATGCAGTGGGGTCTAGTTCCATATTACCAAACTACAAACTGTGGATGGTTATTGAAACCCAGTTTTGTGTACTACATCTTCTTTTAAATATTTCCTATTTTGCACTTTGTTACTGCCAAAATAACTACAGAATAGCAATCTGATTTGAAAGTGATAATCTGTTAATCTCTCATACAGACTCATGTCTCATGCACAGAATCTGTAAATAATGTACGGAACTACATTTCCAACCTGTGGACTTACAGCAATAGCTATCACATTGCCAGATTCGGTAGTGGGTGTGATTAACCACAGTATCCATGTGGAAAAGTTAAGGACACCCCACGGCCTCAAGATCGGTTCATGCTACCTTCATAGGCAATTCTATGAAGGAAGACCAGAAAAAAAAAAATCGCAAAACCTGCAATAACACAGAGTAACCTCGGCAAATCCAACATTTACTTGTAATAAGGTGAAATGCAGTTACTTTTAATTTTGAAAGGCTCAGCAAAGACAGAACATACAAAGTTGCTTGGTTGGGTCTTTCCAGATCATGATTAGATATTGGCCGTAATACTTGCACTGCTATAAAATATTCTAATGGTGAATTCATTCCTCATCTATTCCTTCATAACATCATATACCTGTGTTAAAATCTAAGTATTCAAATCCTAACTTTCTGTTTGGAAAGTCAGATGGCAGAATATATATTTGCATTCTATTGGGAACATATTTTCCTAATGCCTTCCTATATGAATTGCTAGTTTTCTTAATGGTGACATTAAACTCTCATAAAATGATGGCATATTTTTAACCACCTCTTTCTTTTGTGAATCCATAAAATGTATCCCATAGGACCACTGAACATGGTTTCTTTGTGAAATGAAGCTTTTCACTCAGGCAGTTAAAAAAAATTATTACCACCCTAGCAGATGGAACATCAGTAATTTGGTACTAATCGGCTCAACTGGTTTCACAGAATTTCTGCCCTTAATGTTCTGTGCCTTCATTGTGTATGATTTACATCTAAGCCGAGAACAGCTCCAAAGCCAGGCAGCTATCGATGACTGGCTGATGCTATCTCCCTGGCATTTGTCCTTCCATTGCCGAGTGATCTTCGGATCAAGTGACCAGGAATAGCTGTAGAAAAGTGCACACCTGTAAACAGATTTTTTCCTACAGGAACCACATTCAGCCTTGGTACAATAATTGGTGCACTGTATCTTTCAGACCACCGAGGGACCATGCAGTTATTCTATCAGCCATCAGGGTTAACGCAGACAGAGGAAGATAAAATACCTGCAGACAGAACCTCTTTCATCCCAGAAGAAGTTACTAAAAATTTAAAGACATGTTCAGCTATGGATTAAGTATCTGTTTGTCTACACATCCATATGTTTTCTGAAATTTTAATGTAGTAAAGCATTTGTTTGGTTTTCAAAAGTTTTTGAAAAAATTATCAACAGAAATTCAAAAACAGTAAAACTTACACCAAGTACTAAGCTTTAGGAAAGTTGCTGTTTTATTTTGTTGGAGTTTCATTTCAAGATGTTGAATTCCCCAATGTGATTACATTGAACAGATGTGGAATAGTTTATCCAGTGTCTTTTAAATGCCTGAGTTGAAACATTTTCTCTACTCTAAATTTCTCTAATTTCTTTTCAACTCCATAAGTAGAGTTTGCATTAAGTAGGGTCTCAAAGGAATTTTGATTCTGTGATCTAATGCCATGCTGTTTTTGTTAATTTAGGATACCATTATTTTAAAGTTTTGGAGGAATTATTTTTATTATTGATTGGTAAGTTTTAAGAAGACTAATAATTATTTTTTTCAGTTTTACTTTAGTAAGTCCTTCTCTAAAAGAAAATGGGGTTGAATTACTTTTAAGCAAATAGTAATAACTATGACTTGGTAATCTGATATCAACTGATAAACCCATGCAAGCTAATTCCCTCATTCAATAATGGACAAATTAACTTTAGAGCTAAGCCCATTGTAGAATGGAGCAATTATGTCAGGAAATATTTGCTCTTTGTGTAGTAAAGGAAATAAAAATATTTTGAAAAAGTTATGAATAAAGATGATTATTTGGTATAATTTTGTCCCCGATTTTGATACTCAGAGCTAAATGCACATAAAGGAGCAAAATTTTTACTCTATTTTAAGTAAGATGCCAAGATGAGGTCTTCCAAAGGAAGAGCTGCAGAAAACTGGCTTCTCCAGAGATAACTGCCAGCATGTTTGTGTTGTTTTGGTGACATAAGAGGTAGAGGAAAGGAAGGTGTGGCACTTAAACTTGTTTTAATTTCCCCTCCCCTCCCTCCCCTCCTCTCCGGTCCTCTCCTGTCTCCTCCCCTTCTCTCCCGTCCTCCCCTCTCCTCTCCTCTCCTGCCCTTTCTTCTCTTCTGCTGTTCTCTCCTATCCTCTCCTGTCCCCTCCCCTCCTCTACTGTCCTCTCCTGTTCCCTACTCTCCTCTCTTTCTTGTTTTATGATGATTACTAGAAACACTACAGCAGAGGGGGTTTTGTGTGTGAGGACAGAAGAGTCTACGTGGAGCTACCTATGGCAGGAATTTAGCTGGAAGGCCACAGGGAACAATGATGGGTAACTAGGAAAAAGGCATGTTAAAATGTATGCTTTGGAAAGAAAATTTTGGTATGGAAATGCTAGAATGAGTTGGCAAAATTGTTAGAAGAAAAACTAGTAAAAAAATATGTTAGATATACCCACTGCTTAAATTGTACTAGAATAATTTAACCCAAGGGGGCAACGGGTTTATACCAGTTATATGTGGTAGAAAACAAACGCTAGAATTTTTAAATCTGTCCTCTGTAGCGACTGTCCTCTAATTCTCTTCGGGATTTCATCGCTGACCTGCCATTTCACTGCTCCGATACTCACTTTAAGAGAACTTCAGAGCTTTGTTCTTGCGGTGCACGTCGCAGGGGAGATGAGGTGAAGGACTACGGCAAGCTCTCGAGTTCTCTGCCCGGTACGTGGAATCGGAGCAAAGCTAAACAAGGAAGCACACAAACTCCGCTTCACTGCGGGGAATGAATCATGCTCCACAGCTCAGAAGGTCCGTAAGTAGTGGCCTTAGCGGCTTCCCACCGTCCCCTGTCCGCGCAGCACTTGTCCACATCAGCCTTTGCGTTCTGCACTGCTTCCTTAGTTCTCCCTACTTTAGCAGAAATTCAGGTGGGGACAACACGTGAGCAAACTAAAGAGGTGTGAGCGGCAGCAGAGCTGCACAGGCATTAGCAGCCAGCGCTTTCCCAGAGTAGCCTGCTATGTAAGATGTATGAGAACAGAGAGGTTTGGAGGATGAAAGACCAGTTTAAAATTCTGTGTTCAGGCGTCTTAAAGCAACTCTGCCTCCAGCCTTCTTTGGCAGTATGGATCATGGGGGCGGGGCTCAGTGGGCGCTGAAACATTTCTGAGGGGTGAACAAGCCTCTGTTTAGTCAAGGAAGGAGAGGCAGATCCTCTGAGGAGACGGTGTCTCTGGTCATCAGAAAAGTCAAAATTAACAATCCAGTAAAAGACTCGGTGAACCTGTGAGCCATAATGTTGGCGTCGATGTCCAAGGGGTGGACAACAGCAAAGGAGAACGAGGAAAGAATTGAAAACCTTACCCCAAAAAATTACAAATCGAAGAAAGACCGAACGACCAGCCTGGAGGTATCACTTGGGATCCAATGGCAAGAGGTTTCTGAAGCAGGTCCCAGAGTGAGCAAGGTGAGTGTACCTCCGTCTCCCGGCAGCCATGCTGTCCTTAAGCCGGTGCTGGCCCTCCCCTTCAGCAGTTTGCCCTCTTTCATGTGTCATCCAGTTGGAGAGTGTAGCATGGGTCCTGCTCCCAGGTAAACAGAGACGAAGCCATCAGTATGGACGGTGCGGGAGCTGACAAATTGGTGCACACAGGGGGCGGGAAGGGGGAGGCCCACAGACACCATCAAGCACAGACAGCAGAGATTCTGCCTGGAACTAACCTGTGTGGGGATTCTGAGGGTAAGTAGGGGACAGCAAGCAAAGTCAGTGGCAGAATTTCACACACACACACACACACACACACACTGGGAGACACCTGCATAATGCCTGAGACATGAAAGTGAAGCACAGCGGGGTGCTGGAAGTGTTAGAGAGTGAAATTCTCTGTATTGATAGAGGCATGGTGGAAAGACATCTCAGTGGAAGAGCAGAAGACAGCCTGTGTGAGACGCCCCTTGCAAGGAAGAAAGACTGTTCTGCAAGGAAGAAGAAAGACTTTTAAGCCAAGGAATCCAACATGGGATTTGAGTTTAGGAACAGGACTCTGGATTTTGGGAAGGGTTCATCCTACAAGTACATCAGGAGCAGGTAGGTTCCGCTTGTCTGAGTGGCCATGTGGTGGGTGTGTGCAGCGTGATGGAGGCCCAAGGGGAGGGAAGGAGAGAGACCAGAGGGATGCTGCGAGGTTCTGCTGCATGTGGGCTGTCAGGGCACTTACGTGTCTGTTATGTTCTTGAGAATAACAGGAGGAAACAGCCACAGTACACAACCTCAGAGTGATTTCCTTTAGGAATATGGACAATGCAAATGCACCTGTTAGAAGGGACTGGCTAGGGGAAGGTCACAGAGGCAATAGAGAAGCCCAGGTGTTTCATACTGTGCTAACTTACTGTGCTGCTTTTGCCTTTAATTTTTTGTGGTATGTTGAGAATTCTAATACAGAATCAAATATCAGCTTCTGAAGTATCATTTCATTCTATTATTATTTACTAATAGTACCAAAAATTAGAACAAAACCTTTAGTATTGATATCAACTGTATTAGTATATGTGTCAAACATATGTCAAACATATGTCAAGTTTTCACTTTTTATTTCACTGGACTTTAAATGTACTGCTATGCTAACTGGAAAGCAATTCCAATTGGTGCTGTTAAAAACTGAATACAAACATCATCTTCTATGGAGAGTTCACTCTGAATATGTTTAATGTGTGAAAGTTTATGAAGTTTTTTGATTATATTTTCAAGTACTGCCTAAACAGTGAGATAATGTAAATTTACAGCAAATATTAATAACATATTCACATTTATTGAGGGTTTAATTCATGCTAGCTGCAAAGTTAACCACTCATATTTAACCTTTGTTTAGCCCTTATATCAAACCTCTTGCACAGGGCTTGCAATAACAGTGCTTAACAGATTTCCTTTATTGCATTTATTTGTACAAAATTTATTCATTGGCAATTCGCTATGCTGTTTGTGACAAAATACATAAGTATTCCTACTAATTGAACCATATATCTACCTGGGAGAGATGGATTAACAACACAATTAAGAGATTAATTGAATAACAAGTGAATCATGTAGATGATTGGGAAGTGGTAAAGTACTATGGGATTTAAAATACCAAAGTCTTGCCGCTAGGGAATATGGATTGGGTTATCTGGGTAGTGCAGAGGCCCAGGACCAACATTAAGTATTGAGTGATGCTATTTTACTGAAAAAGTGACATTTGAGCAAAGACCACTTGTGTACAAGGGAAATAGCAAGTAGGCTTTTGGGAAACTCATTCCAAACAGAATTGGGGGTGGGAGCATGGGAAGTTTCTGAACAGAAATGCAGTGTCTTCTGACTGTTAAATATATATTTTGATCATTCTGGACTAGAAGAATCCAAAAGAAAGGCAAGAACACCTGTCTCATGAGTACTGAAGTAATGTAGGCCAGAGGTGAAGTCACCCACATAATGGGAGAAGGAGTAGAAATAGGGGCGGTGGAAACACTCTCCATGCAGTGCAAAAACAGAAGTTGTGGCTTGTGCTCTCAGACTGAACATCAAGCTGGAGGTAAGTGTGGTTGCAGATAACGCAATCGGCTCCACAGCACAGCTACCTCTGACGTCAGCCCCGCAGAACTGGCCGTCCTCATCAGACATGTGATCTCATCATTCTTTCTGTTTTCTGAATCAGTTCTGCAAGTCCTCCTCTGAGTCTTTATGAAACATGAGTAAAACTAGAGGAGATGTCGGAGAATCTTCCTGAAAGAATTAAAGAAGCTGTATTACAGTGATACATGCATACCCATGTTT
The DNA here is from genome assembly GCA_004027595.1 of Dinomys branickii. Lineage (NCBI taxonomy): Eukaryota > Metazoa > Chordata > Mammalia > Rodentia > Dinomyidae > Dinomys > Dinomys branickii. The sequence continues at coordinate 29,714 of PVLD010008744.1, forward strand.
ATAGCAGTGTAGGTCTTAACAGTTTAGTCATGACTGTGGTCTATATGCTCATCAACAAATGAATGGAGAAAGAAAATATGATAAATGTATATACCAGTGGAGTATTATTCAACCAGAAAAAGGGATAAATGTGAGTCACTTTTGAGACTACAATGCTAAAATAATAAAAAAAAGAAAACTCAGAGACTAATAAATTCAAAACCTGTATGCAAAAGCAGCAAGAAATTGTAAGGCCAAAGAAATTGAATAAAAATAAAAATTCTCAGTTAAAAATCCTTTTAAAAAGAAGCTACAATGCTAATTGAAATAAATCAGACAAAGGAGATTAAACATCACAAAATTTCTCTTCCATGTCAAACACAAAATACATGAATAATGTAAAGAACAAAATAAAGAGAGGTGGTGATAAAAAGGAAGGTCGACTTTGTAGCGCTTGGAAGAGCTTTGGGGGATGAGGGAGAGAGGAGAGCTGGCAAGAGAAGGAGAAGAAAACACAATTAAGGTGGGACATGCAAAATACCAATTGCTCGGAATGAATGCAGTGGTTATATATCACAAATATATCCCCAAAATATACGAAGAATGCTGCTGCCATGTGCCGTTAATAAAAACACAGGCTCATAAATATGGGACAGCACACCCACGTCTACCTTATTCTTTTGACCTGGTGTGCAGAGACTTCTGGCTCTTTCCTACAGTCCAAATGACCACGGCAGGTAAATGTTTTGAATCAATTCAGGACACTGCAGCAGCTATAAAAACACAACTGAAGATACTAATCAAAGGGCACTCAAAGAACTGCTTCAGAGAGTGGCCAAGAAGAAAGGACAAGCATGGTTGAGGCTAAAGGTAATCTGTAGAGAGGGCTAAGGGAAATGTACCCTTACTGTTGTAATCTTTTATTCAAAGAGTTGCTATAGTTTTGATGACACCTATAGATATCCTTCTTCAGTCATAATGAGATTAAAATTAAATTTCCACAACACAATGTGTATACCCATGAATATACAAATCTCAATGTTGGAAGAGGAGCTTAAATTAGGAACAAGATCAATTCTGAAGGATTCACCACATAAATTGTATCTGACCCCGGATTTGGAAGTCACCGGATGAGGGAATGATAGATGAGGAAGGGAAGGGTCACCAGGTTCTCCACAGAAAGAGAGAAGCGGGACAGAGGAAAGAGGAAAGGCAGGTGTGGAGTGAAGGACGCTGAGACCTATGGGATCAAGGTCCCCTTGGAGTCGCACGAAGAAAGAACTTCAGGGAGAAAAGAAAAGCAGCTGATCACATCCTGGGAATCTGTCTGGGATCTGGCCCCACGGTGATCACTGGTGACATTGCGGTGAAGAGTGTTGGTAGAACGGTGGGAAGAAAAGCTGTTGGGAAGTTCTCAGTGAGGATGGGCAGGGAGTAACTTGGCGGAGAGGTCTACACAAAGAGAAATAAGTAAAGGATGATGGCAGAGAAAGTGGAAATATCTTCTGATGCTTTTCATCATAATGAGGGCCACAGCCTTGTTTTATCTGGATGCTGATGGGAACAGTCCCTTGAAGACAATAGAATAGGTAATAGCGGAAGAGTGAAGAAACAGTACTGTGGGTCTCCAGGTAAGGAGGAGAAATAAGAAGCTGGCACAGAGTTGGAGAAGTCCCCACTGCTGGACTTTCAGAGGACTCCTCCAAGGAGAGACGCAGGGTGACAGATTTAGTGCATAGATGTAGATGGGGGCTGTCGGGACAAGATAGTCAGATGGAAGACTGAAGAGGGACTGACTCATTGTGGATTGATGTAAGAATTTGTATTGAAGTGAACTCTTGGACATTGGGAGTAAATATCCTGGAAACCTGGGGCATGGGAGAGTTTGCAGCATTTCCAGAGAGCTTGGATTTCCTCATCAGCAATTAACAGTCAGAATAGTCAGCCTGGGGTGTATTTCTTTATCAAGCCCACAGATGATGGGTGGAGTACACAGACAAGCAGAAGTAATCAAAGTTGAGCTTTGGCAAAATGAAAGGGAAGGTTGGGTACCTGGAGGCCAGTGGCTTTTAGGGTCTGACCTATTCTTTCAAACTCCAGGACATTTTCCTTTCTGTCATCTTACCTGCTCCTCTCCAAGGTCTGTATACAGCTGTGTTCTTAACATAGGCTTGCATCTTTGAACTGTATAACTTTATAAATTCCTACTCATCTCTGGTGTTTGTATTTAAAGCAACTTTTATTTCTCATAACCCAGTGAAATGTGTACTGGTTAATGAATGATATAGATGACCATAATCAAGTTATATTCTTCAAAGATCAAATTCATGTTATGATTTCCCAGTGATTACTACAGGAGGAAAGGAGAGAAGAGCATGTTGCCATGGATGCTGTAGGACAAGGTACTAAACAGAAATCGTTATATAATTATTCAAGTGGAAATCAAGGGACTCTTTCCCTCTCAGTCTGCTAACTTAGGACTCAAAGCCAACCCAGACGTTACTGAATGTGTCAGTCATGTTGTCTCTTTTCTTACAGCTTCCTTCATCTTTTTAAAGTCACGTGTTTTACTATTACAAGATAAAGGGAATATCCCTAAGTGTGGAATTTTGATTCTATTTGTTTCACGGTGAGAATGTTGATTTGAAAAAGTTAGTATTTATCAATCTGATCAGAAGATATTTAAATTTTATAAAACTATCTTCCATTGTTTTAGAAGTTTGAAGTCCATTTAATGCAGAAAATACTTCATTAAAGAATATTTTCTGTTTTACAGAAGCAGACATTCTGAAAATAAGCCAATTGGGCAGAACTCTATATTTTTTCATACTTGGATATGTCCCTCTCCATACTGATAAACTCAAACAACATTTTATAGAGTTTTAAGAAATGCCACAGCAAAAGCTATGGCTGAAGTTTGAGGTGAGATTAAGCACCTAAAATCTCTATGCCAAGAATAGGTAGAGAAATAAAAGAGCATTGGATCATATAGAAGCATAACAGAGGTTGCAGAGATTTCCATACCATGATGCAAAAGGCACGGGGCACTCCTCGTGAGTTTCCATCTCCTGGAAGCACGGATTTGACTTGGGCTGCAGAGGCACCTAGGGAATCTCACCCAGCAATGGAGTGAAGTTGGACATGGCTCAGGCAGCCCAACATAGGGACTCGAGTATCACAGTGACAGGACTGGGGAGCAGAGATGGTTAACAGAACCTGGCACAGAAACTGTAAAAGGGATAGGAAATAAATGTAGAGGAGATTTATACCCAATAAGAGAAGAGTGATATTTGAAAAGATGGATAATGTTTGATGCCACTTTGGCCTGATTAAGGAACACCCAGGTATCTGGTCAAACCTTACTTGTGAGTGCGCATCTGAGGACATCTCCAGAAGACACTGAACTGGGAGGCTGAGTGAGAAGCATGTACCCCAACCAGGACGGGCACCACCCCATCGCCTGCGGCTCCGAGCAGCACTCAGGCTCTTCCTCCGTGTGCCTTTTCCTGCCTCCCTCCTTGTATCTGTGTCGTCAGGAGCTGGGACACTTTCTCCTTCTGCCTTACACATCACAAATGCAAGTTCTCTGAATTCTAGGACTTGCTCCACTGGTGGTCTGGCTTCTCAGGCCTTTTTTTCAGATTCAGGGGGGCACTGTAGGGTTCCGATTCTGAACTGAATTGGGACTGAGCTGCAGAAGCAGCAACCCTGAGTCTCCAGGTTCAACACGGTCTGTCATGCAGTTTCTCAGCTTCTGCAGCTGCATGAGCCACGCTCCCACGACATCCTTTCTCATACAGAGCCCCAGCAGTTCTGTCTTTGGAGAACCTTGACTCTTAAAGTGCTCAAGTCCCAAAGGGGAGGAACTCAAGGAATTAAAAGAGAGTGGAATAAAACAGTGTGAATTCAGGGATACAGGAAGAATAAAGAAAAATTCCATTCATTTTCATGATCCGGTTAAAGAGTATATTGCCTATGAAAGAAAACACAAGTTTGTGATAACATAATATAGAAGAAAAATAAACAGAAAAGTTTTGAAGAAATATGGAAAAACCTGACAAATGGAATGTGCACTAATAAAGAAATCAGTGCAAACAATATGAATACATACAATGTAATAGGGTTCTCTTTTTCTCATTAAAAACACTTTCTTTGATTTTTTTTTTACTACTTTTATGAGTACATAGGGGTTGCTAATGTAGCTCCGTTGAAGAGCATTTGCCTAGCATGTGGGAAGCCCTTGTTTCAATCACCAATACAGCAAAAATAAATTAGTTAATTAACTGGTAACAGAAAAATATGCTTAGATATATACACATATGGCAAAAATACTTTTTAGGCAGTAAGCCCCAGCAGATGGTGGTTATCTCTGGAGAAAACGCTGATCCATAGGAAACTGAAGAACAATGCTGATGGCTTCGATGGCATCAAGAATGCTTTAATTTTATGGTTGAGTGAGAAGATCTTAGGTCTTGTTTCAATCTAGGAGACAGAATTGACATAAATGATGCATTATGTATTAAATATTACAGAGAAACCATTAATTTCAACATTATCCATGAAGTGAAACAAGTAGTATCCATGCTAGAGCTTAGTTCTCTCACTAAAGGAAATAACAAAGCAGTAACTATCCCTGCAAGAAGTACAGAACCGGTTAGGATTTTGGTCTTGGAAGCAGGTTTGCACCAGCACACTGTCCTCTGGTCACATGTAACTGAATGCCTACTCTGTACTTCCGTTTTCTCATCTGTAAATGTAAGAAATAAAAGAAGCTATAGGATTATGAATTTCAAGACTCTAACCATAAATGAGTACCCTGTGTGTGTGTGTGTGTGTGTGTGTGTGTATGTTGTGTGGTTTGTGACAGCATTAGCTGGTAATAAGTGTTGGAGAAATCTGAGAGAGCTGCACTGCTGTTCTGTTATTACCATGATTTCCTTGGTGAGGTAAATAGTAAGGGATATGAGCAGTGCATTTGGGAGAGACAGTTTAAGCATAAGAGAACTTTTAAAGAGCAGTACGTAAAGCAGAGTCCAACATATAAAGATGGAAAGAAAAGTGTCTAGTAGCTAAAAAGGGATTAAGTGCTACAAATGGAAAAGCAATTCATTGTAAAGATCAAATTTCAGTCCTTGTGAAAATATAGAACTTTAAGGATAAAAGAAGTATTACATTTCCATTATGAAGTAGCAGGGTATATTCCTCTAAAGTAAAATGCAACACTGCCTTAGTTCTTTGAAGCCCTACATGGTTGAAAAATGGGTAGGATTTAAAAAGTGAAGAACTGGAAAAAGAAATACTGTCTGAGAATTCCTCTCAGCTCATAGGTAAGGGCAACATGACGGACCTTCCACATGTGCACTAAGAGGAAACACAATAACTCAGAACTTAGATGGGAAAAATAAGACTTTAAGTCCAAAATGTTAGAAGCAAAATTTATCAAGGAGAAATTATAATAAAACTGTAGAACCATTACCAAAATGATTGACCACCAAATGAAATTGGATTGATATTTACAAAAATGATATAAAGTTCACTGCAAATGTCATTTATTTTTATTAAATAAATAGATATACTTTTTATTAATAACACAAGAACATAAAAAGAAAATGTAATATCTCATTTTAACTATCAACTAATCTTTCCCAAGAAATTTCCACTTTTAAGATTATTTTTGTTTCTTGTCTTCATATGTATGTTTGAATGATATATAATAATCATATATACATAACCCCTCGTGTATTTCACATAGTTCTAGAATTTAGCTACTTACTACTTAACTGCAGGTACAGATCCACATTTTATGATGTACTAACTGGTCATAACCTATGTTACTTCTCAACCTTCCATTTCTATTAAAAACTATCCAGACTTTTATGGATTGTCTTAACAGTACATATTACAATATACGGACAGATCGTAAGCCATCTAAGCATGCTAGCACACCCAAAGAACATTGTATTACTATGGCTATGCGCATATTGTTTCATAACAAACAGTGTGCTTGAGTTAGTGGACACAGAGGCTAAGAGCACTAACCCTCTAAACGTTGGAGGAGAATGCCCGGAAGGACACAGTTTCTTTTCCGCCTTGTTTGCATATTTCCATCATATATGGTGACACCTGTTTCTTCAGCTCATGTCTCCTTGTATATTTTTTAGAGGATGACACCACGCCGAGTAATATTTCATTCTCAATTCAGACATGGCAGACACTCTCCATCCCGATATTAACATCTTAGCTGTGCATGTAACTATATTGGAAACCACATTCCTTGGGAATGTTGATGTAAGTGACATGATTAACAGCAGTCTACTGTTTATTTGGCTATTTTTCTCTCTCTAGGATCTTCTCTTTTTGGATTACATGTGGTTTCTTCATCCTTGAATTGCAGAAATCGTACCGGTGTGTTCATATATCAATCATGTGTTTCGTTGATCCTGTTTCATCAATGGGCTATTTCTGCTGAGAGTTCTATAAAATTAGGAAGTGTTCTTCTATTAGTTTTTTTTTTTTCAACACTCTTGCTTTACTCTGGTCACTATATTTAATTCCAGAAGCCTGTTATACGAAGACCGGGTCTTACTGGTACATTGCGCACATAGCACCTATTCCCTGTGGTATCATTGCACTTTGCATTCTGGGAAGTGGCCTAAGCTTCTAAAATCAGGGCCTTGTATTTCGGGGCTATAATCTGATTTATCCAAATGTCCAATAAGATATGAGTTTTATTTTGCTGTTCTGAAATGAGGTGCTTCCGTGTTCTAGAAAAGCCTTCTTGTTTCCTGGATGCACTTTCTTCACCTCCGCTTGCCTAGTTTCTTTCCGTTTCTCTTCTCATCTCATTAATCACCCACGCTTTGTGATATCCTTAAGATGAAAAACATAAGAATCATGAAAATACTTATTTCCGGAAATCTTCTACGCATTACCTTTGGCTTATTCTATCCCATTACTTTTCCTCCAGTATTTAGCAGTTTGTAGCTTTCAATCCATAGCTATGAGTGAAAATCTTCATTTATTTAGATGTGTAGATACTAAAATGATTTTGTCAGAAATGATTATCTTCAGCCCATTCACCTGTCAAGGGACTTGAAAAGAGAAAATCAGTTAGAAGAATATACTGTGGGCAAATAAAAAACCATGCAACGCACCTTACATTAAAATGATAATGGCTTGAACTCACAATTAGAAATAGAAGAGGAATTTTAAATATTCATATTTCTATAATTCACTAAGATCTAGATAAAACCTTTCAATGCTAAAACTGAAAATAGAGAATGTTCATTTTCTCATCATGTGCCACCTTTTTTACTAAAAAATTTTAAGCATGTTTTTAACTTTAAAATTTCAACCACTCTTGAGGCAGGATCCTTTTCAGTTGATTTTATATATATATTGAAATCAGGAACTTGTGCTTACCAAGCAGGTACTCCGCCTCTGAGCTATACCACTCATCCTTGATTTTAATATAATGAAGAATATTTGAAAAACATAAAAATAATCTAACCTGCCCAACAGCACGATGCTTCTATGTCTTGGTGCTGGAATATATCTCAGGTCTGTCTGGATAGCAAGCCCATTTTCTCAATTTCTCAACAACTTTGTGTTTCATATTTTTCCCACCCTGTTTGTAAATGCCAGTGTATGTGTTCATGCATAAGTGTGTGTGTGTGTGTGTGTGTATGTGTGTGTGTTAAAAACTTGTTGTAAATGTTCTGTCTAAAGATGAGACCATGGCTGAAATTTTATTATCAGTATTTTACATATTTACAATACTTGTTCTTTAATTTTGTAATTAACTGATTTAACACTATATGTATGAAAAAGAAAAATTTGTATAGGAGGTGATTAACAGAGAAATTGTGTCTATCTATAGGCAGGTGTATATTTCTCACTGTGAAAGTCCAAGAGGCAAGCTGCAAGGTAAGGACAGGGTGGCTCATGTCAGTTGCTTTTATGAGTGATTTTAAAGGTGGTTTAAAAGTGACAGAATATGAATGAAAGTAGCTGAAATAAAGTGTGGTCAAGATCATTTGCTACCACATCAGTGTGGGCTGAAGCTATGTGTGTATATACTGGTGTCAATGGGATTGTGGTAGCAATGACCATCATGTGAATTAAATCTATGAAAGTGTACTATAAATTGATATAAGCTAACCACATACAGAACAATTGCACATGTAATCCTAAAAGATGAGAATTTGTCCTATGGGGGAGAGTGAGTCTATACTAAATGATAAGGATGATTTGGGGAACCTGGAATTCATGAAGAGGACCAAGGACAGGGTTGCCCATGAGTTAAAGAAGTATGTGAGAACATAAGTTAGCTGCACATAGTGGATCATGAAAAAAATATTGAATTTTGTGAGGCACAAAAAATGCTATCAGTACTATGCAAATTTGTGATATTCTAAGTAAATTCTGTAATAAATATATTTTAATGCCCAACATATGGAAACTCTGACTTATAAACATGACTTTAAATGTTTATGATTTTACGAAAGAGATAACATCAATATCAGTGTATGAATAGACTTCTGCATAAGTTCTTCCTGAGAACATGGAATCCATGAAAGAACATCATGCTCTTTCCATTATAATTGATTCTACTGGGTGCTGAAGAACTTCTAGGTATGGGGGAACACACTGTCAAAGAAAAATTGAGAGACCACTGAAACACTATACTACATTGCCAAAAAATTTAAAACTTAACACAACCAAAGCTATGATGAGGAGACATACAGATGCTAAGTTGTTCTTTTCACGTTAGTTTTCCTTGAAATATTTCATGAGAACAAAGTTTGAAGTGGATGCATTTACATAGATGGAACCCCAATATGAAGGCAGACCATGGCCACGTTTTATTAGAGTGACTCTCACTAGCCCCGATATTAGGGTCAGCTCATTTCACATGGATTAAATGACTATTCCACAAATACTTGCAGGAGCATTATTTTAGGTGCCTCATTTACGCAGCCATGTTTTCGAGAGCGTGTTCCTCAGTGTTGACACAGTGTGAAGCACTGTCGCCTTTAGGCATGATTTTCTTTAATTTGTCTTCAAAGGCTTTACATCTTCATTAACATCAACCTCATTTTAATTTTTCCTTTTATGAGGCACTATGCTAATAGTGATAAAAGTATGTCAACCTTTTTTAGTACAAAGAATTTAAAGCGTGCACCCTTTGAGACTGTAAATAATTCCCTAGAAATCAGGAACAATGTGTATAAGATGCCATTTCTGAGTTCAACTGAATGAAGCAGAAAACATGATTCTGGTTGTGTGGGAATCAGCACAATCGCTTATCTTGCCTGAGCTTGAGTACTCTTGCTACCGCCTGGAGCCCTTACAGGTCTTTATTGACTTGCTTTACAACACGGAAAAGTCATTGAAAGGGTATTTGTTCATTTGCTTATCAGGAGCAAATTTTATTGTATTATTAATTTATATTGACAACCGTTTGGGAATTTTTCTCTTTTGTTTAGTTGGAAACAACCAAAAATGTCCTCATATGACAAAATTTGTATCAATTGACCTGTGCAGAGACTGATGTGTGTGGTGCTTCTTCATCACCATCATAAGAGATGGGCCGACTACCTCCAAGGAGTTCACAGGAGAAAACATAAGAAATTCAGTCAGAGTTTCCTATCATGCACAAGCTCTTAGGAAAGACATACAGAACCATGAAAAAGTGTCTATTTCATGCTTAGTTCAGTGAAGACTGGACAGCTGTGAATGAGAAGGGACAAAGGACATGATCTACTGAAGAGGGCACCCCAGGAAGGCCTCTCTGTTCCCATTCAGGTGAGTTTTCTGCAGCATTCCTTTTTTCTGGGTATGGGCCAGGGCCTCTCTGGAGTGAAAGAAGTCCCGAGAGAGAAGAAAGAGCGACCCTTATAGGTTTTAGGGGTTACCTCCTAATAGTAGGATCTAGTACCTATCACTAGCCTGGGGGAAGAGGAATTCTAGCTCCTATGATTCAATTTGGGTAAGAAAAAAGAGTGGGTGCCTGTTGGGCAAGAGAAGGAGAGAAAGATCCTGCTTCCCAGGCCTTTCCAATTGCCTTCATCTCAGATTATTCGGTGTGCTAGGACACCAAACTTTGAAGTCTGAACCCCCCAAAACAACATGTAAAACGGTCAGAGGGTTTTTTTTTTAATTTAAAAAAAAGTACAAAAACATATTGACAAACAGACACCAATTAGCATAAAAAATAGTACAGTCACAACTAATCTATAGACAAGGTGACATGGTCTCAACAGTGGTTATTGCGTCAGAGGGTTTTTAATTCTGCTCAAACCCATGCCATTGCATTCACATAATTCCTCAATTTTATGGTCTTGAATCCAAGCATTTAGGCCAGTTATTCATCCTGTCTGAAGCCATCAAGGATCAGAACATTCAGTAGCCTCATTTTTAATTGCATCAAAGTGTCATAGTGTTATAGGTAAACTCTGAAATTAGGAATAAAGAGGGCAATATATATAGTAAAGGAATCAACTCAGGAGGAAAGTGCACTGATCTTATATCTGATGTACCAAGTTATGACCCTTAGAAATACAAAAGGCAAACTAGAGGAACTGACTGGGAAAAATATAAAAAGAATTGTGAGTCCCTCAATGTTTTCTTACTTTTGCCTGTAAGACTCAGCAATAATATTATGAATGTGTTACGTTAAAATATATTCTGGATATTCTCTAAAACAACAATACATAGAAATCTTCACTTATTTTCAGTGGTTTTGTGACTATTTTTACTGCAAACTGTTGCACATCTTGTGGAATTCCTTCCATTAAAATCCACACATCGACGTTTTGAAAATTGAGTACATCTGTGATCTTCTTTCCAGGACAAGTTTTAAAGTTTTTGCTTAAAATGCTAAAAATAAATCCTCAAATTGAGAGGAAATATAACATTTGTAATCACAAGGTCTTTAAAAGAAGGTTAACCTTTTCAGAGTCAAGGTGCTACCAAGTCTATCAGTGGGTTACCACCTCTGAACTGGTGACAACTGGTGGTATGTTTGGAGCCACAGGACTCCCACAGTTAAGAAAACCAAGGAAAAGAAATTAAGGAATGTCAAGGGTAAGTGTGTCCTATGTAAAAATAGCTCACCTTCCTGCTGGGAAAGCCACTGTTGTGGAATCTGGTCAGAAGCCTAATTAAGGAGTATAATTATCTCCTCTTGCATTTCACTATTGATAATTTTTGAAAGTTTGTTGGCAAAGGCTTACTAGGCATTGTAGTGACACTACCAGGAAGGTCGGTGAGAAAAGAGGCTGAGCACTCTGAAGCAAGATCCACATGCAGAATAGGATTTTCAAAGACTTATTTGCTACATGTGATTTCCAAAAATTCGTGAGGGTAGTACCATATTGTTCTCATTTTTAATCTATAGCAATGCATTAAAATAGACTGGCTGATAGATGACTCACTGTGTTAGTCACTCTCCTGCTGCGGGGACAAAATACCAGATACCCGCAATTTTCAGTAGAGCTTTAAAATTCCTATGGTTCAGGGAATCAGGTCCTGGTCAGCTGGCTCCATTGCAGAAAAACATGGTGGGTGGGTGTGCCGGAGCACAGATGATTAGTTCAGGGTGACCAGGAAGCACAGTGAGGGAACAGTCCATCCCAGAAACTAGCTAGGGACGGACATCATAGAGACCCTGAAGTTACACCTCCATGACCCCAAGAAACACCCAGAAGTGTGCACCATTAATCCACCAGGAAGAGCCCAAAGTCATTTAGTTCACATTTTACCTTGACCACCAGCATGCTTTAAAATACAATAAAAGCAAGATTTTACTTTTGGTGTTTCCTTGATTTTAATTCATATTTGTGGATTTAAATGATTTAGAAACAGATTTAGTATTTCCTCCTAACTGCGGTTAGTAGATAATGTGCCTTACAACAACTTGTGCTGGTTCAATTCTACCTTGAACTTTCACAGCCTTTGAAAACAAAAATTTATTTGAAAACTATGAAAACTTTCAGCCTAATTTGCCTGTAGTTCAGGAAACCATTGAATGTTTTAAGCCACTTGTCCCTTCAAATACATTCAGTGAGACATCTCAACTAAATGATTTGTTTTTAATAAATTCTTTGAAGAGTTTTTTAGGAATTATATTAGGTCATTATTAGAAATGTACTGGGTTTTTGTTACATCATTGTAGCATCCTTATGGATTTGTGTGTATGTGTGTGAGTGTGTGTTTGTGTGTATGTGTCAGTATTTGAATTTCTATTAATGAGAACTATGATTCTCTTTATATCATTGATTTAGCCCTTTATATTGTAATCTTTGCCTGTTATGCAAATTAGTTTCTATCTAAGGTATCCAAATTAAAATGTAACATATGGACAGCCAGGTGTATCTTATATAAAGGGTTTGAGGATTTAGGAAGATAATTTTCAGAAGTAAACCCTTTGTACTGTACATTTTCATCTTAAAACATAGTAATTAAGAGAGTGGCTCTTGGTACTTTTCTCTTGAAGGTATGTGGAGCTGACATTTCTCCCTTTTATCTCAAGATGCTATCTGAATACAACAGGAAGAAAAAAGATACAAATATTTTTAAATACAAAAACCAAGAGCATATTGGGTCCTCCATATCAGAATAGAGAGATGTGATATTTTAGGACAACTGAAAGCACCAGAGAGTCTTGTGAAGCTGATTCAAGATAGGGCTCAGATCTCATCAATAAGAAAAGACCCCACCAAATGCAAGTCTCATGGGTCATGTACAAAGTGAGAACCTTGGCACTGGCCAAAAGAACTGCCCCGTTGGGGCTCAGCAGACAGCAGTCAGGGGGGTCTTTGCAGAGCCAATGGAAGACCTGAGAAAAGCTCTGCCACTGAAATAATTTGCCACTGAGAAAGTGGAAAATTCTCTACATTTAAATGTTTAAAAAAATAATCAGACATAAGAAAATAAAATACTTTGTACAGATTTTATCTCATTCGGTTAGTGGTAAGCAAATCAAAGTAGTTCATGAATATACTTGGATCTATAAGAAAATTTAAAAGAATCAAAAATACTGTATTGCATGCATTTTCAATACACACACACACACACACACACACACACCCTCAGAGAGAACGAGAGCGAGAGAGAGACAAAGGGGCAGAGACAGCGGCCCGCAGATAGCTCTCTCTGATCTAGGGAAGGCACGCCTGTGTAAAACTAAGCAAACAAAAGGGACAAAGAAATGACCTCCTAATCTAGAAGTCTGTCTTCTCATTCCAAGTAGAGCAGCACAGCGGATGGTAGACTGAAGCCTGGACCTAAAGCTGGAGCAAAGACGGAGCTGAGAGTCACCCTGTGGGGACAGCAGGGTGCGGAGAGACGGGAAGAGGGCAGCTCTGGGCCGGGGCCAGCGCACCTTGCTCAGGGACTGCAGGACGTAACTGGCCGGCCCTGCCGTGCGGTGCAGGCACAAATGCGTGAGCTGAGGGGCTTTCGCTCATTGAAACCGATGGAGCTCAAAGTAAAAAACAGTAGAGTTTTGGGAGGGCCCCGAAGCCTTCCAACCCTGATTACATTTCCGGGTCACTTTTTGTTTGAGAGACTGTGCTGAAAATTCTCATTTGTGATCTTTATATATGATTAATTTGGGGCCTTTTATAAATTGGTATCCCTAGAATTATTTTCCTTTGGTTTACTCTAGAATGTACAAAATATTGGCTTTTATTTCCTAACTGCACAGATTTGTCCCGTCTGTGCGGTTGGTCCTGCAACAGCCTCCGTCTCCTGTGACGCACGAGGACAAAGGAGCCATGGGTACAAGACCCCACCTCCTCCCTTCCCTAGGGCTCATGGGAGTTGGAGTAGCAAATGTTTCAAGCTATGAGACTTTCAAGACTTTCAAGCTGTGAAACTTAGAGAACCTCACTGTTGCTGAGGATGACTGTGGTACTTTTCGGGGGAGCCCTGGTTCTTACTTTGAGCATCACTTACTAGCTCCAGGGCAGATCCCTCAGCCTGCTAGCACAGTTCAGATCTTTCATCCCTCTGGCACAGAGTTTCTAGCTTCCCAGTGCAGATCCATGGAACAGTCCATTTTCATGGGCTCTGGGCCTCCAGTTGGACTTGTTGGAGGCATTGTTATGAGCTCTAGGTCTTCAGCTGGACTCATGCAGGACATTACCGTGGGATCCAGGCCCTCAGCTGAATTCTTTGGTCTTTAGTGTGTGGATAGATTTCTTGCACTGTCTTTTGTATACGATTCTTTGGGTGACTACTATAAATAAAATATGTGTCCTGTATTATATTTCTTCTCCTTGCAAAGAGTTGTAAAATTTCATAAATATCAAGATATTTACATAATAATAAATTTGCTGCATAGAACATTCTTAATAATTATGTAATAGAAACCTGAAATGTTTGGGGCAGAGAACCTTAACCATGACTCTATCAAGTGATCAAAGTGAACATCTTCAGTAAAGGGCAGATGAAAATCACGCTATATACTCAGGCTGCACTGAAAAGACGATTACTTCTTGATAGAGACACTTAATCTGAATCTGCACACAGAGCAGCTGAATACACTGTAGCCAAAACAGAAGGAAGCTCCACACAGTACCTGGGCTGGCAAGATAGAGAACGGGGAAGACTCTAAGACTTTTCCAAAAGGAAAGAGACCAGCGAGTTAAAATCTAAACACAAGGATTCTGAATTTAACTCCTGCAAAAAGGACATTATTGAGACATTTGGGGAACTGTGAACATGACCTAATGATCAGATATCAGAAATGTAGCACTGTTAATTTGTGGATTTTTTCCCTTAAATGGCTGTCATGTAGGAGAATGTTTTTGAAGGAATGAATATTAAACATTTTTGAGAAAATGGAGATTGAGAAGACAATATAGTCTCAACTAATTTAAGATAATCTAATTCTCTCTGAACCTTTTTGTATGTTTAAGATGATTTGTAAGGGCTGGGAATATAGCTCAGCAACACAAGCACCTGCCTGGAAAGTACATTTGTGAGTTTGATTCCATCTTCAACAAACAAACAAAGATTATTTGTAAGTGAAATATATTTTAAAAGTAAAATGATCCATGTAAAACAAGTATTATGTTACTCATTTTCATGTTATCTCACTTGTTTTTGCTTTAGTATTCTTTATCTCTTTTTCTTATTTTAAAGAGAATAAAAATTAAAAAGAACATTTAAAAATATACAGAATTTCAAAAGAAGAGGATAGGACATCAACAATGGTTATTATATTGAATATCGTTATCTTCAAGGTAGTTGTTCAGATTACCAGATAGAGGCATGCAAAATTAATCAAAGAAAAAAAATTAAGCATTAACCATCCCTTTCAATAAACCAATAGAACAATAGTTTAGAAATACTTTTGTAGGCAATCAGAGTGAAAAAGTCAAATATATAAAAATGAATTATATAGTTCAAAGTTGTCAAAATAATGTTAATGTTATTGAATAATAAAATGCTTGAAATTTGAATTAGCTAATCAGGATAAAAATGACCATTTACCATTAATGAGAACATATCCTTAAAATAGTAAGACAAATGATGATATCTTATTATTTTAGAAAACTAAATAAGACAAGCCTTTGTTTCCTTTTGCATTATCTGTAATATTTAAGCAAAATGAAAGTAGAATTAATTGTAAAGAAAAATAGTTTCATTTTCTACCCAAACAATCCCATGTACCCCATACCTCAATGTGTGCAATGAGATAGCAGAAAGAAGGGAGAATGTGTCATGGTATAATCAGTTCTTGGGGAAGGTGATTTGTGGCACACATACATTTAGTTATAGCTCTTATGTAACATCACAATTTACATAAGAGACCTTAGATTTTTGACATAAATATTTTGGATTTTGTTAAAAATGAATATATGCATTAGAGCCCTTCCATATTTATATCCGCAAATCCAAAGGGTGTGTTAGCATACGTTGTTTTTCACTCCTGAGTCTGAAGAGGATATGCTGAAATAAAATGATGATACTGAAGGAAAATCCAGGGTTGGCATGGGATAGAGCCTGCTTTTGTTGTTGCCACATGAGGGAGAGGACTCCACGGAGATTCAGTAGAGGGGCTGCATGTGTACAAGCCAGAGGAACATCAGGAAGTACTTAATTATTTTCAGCAACGTAATGGCAGCTGCAGCAAAGCCTGGCTCGTGGGCTGTATCTTCCTAGGATGACAGGAGCGCCAGAACTGAAACATAATAAGTATACTCCACACACAGACCTACTTCTGCTTTACTACCTACACATACTGATGAAGCAATGAATAGCTTTTCTTTTTAAATTTGCCCTCCCCTTGAAAGGAACGATTCCTCTGCTAAGCTGCTGTATCACTAAATTTGCATCATAGCTTTCCTTTCTAGCTTAGTTTCACTTCCATTTGTCTCCAGCTTCCCTTCCTGTCCATATAGGATATAACTCTCTGAGGTGTTCTCAGGGGCAGCTCACGTGAAATGAACTGTGATAGCCTTACACTGTGAGTTTTGAGGCTGAATTAAAATGTGACAGGAAAAGACACTCCTTGTATGCTAAAAAAAAAAAAAAAAAAAAGCTCAGCAGAAACAATCCTCCGGCTTTATGCAGAAATGTGTGCCATTCCCTATGAGGTCACATTTATGTATGCTCAGAGAGAATCAGGGAAATAAAGGAGGGACTCTTCCTGGAGTGCCTAGCACATTCTGACAAGAATTTTACAGACCATAGGGGAAACGGAGTTGCCCTCACCACATTGTTTAAAAACAAAACTACTTATCTATCTTTAATCCTATAGAATAGGGATAACTGGCACTTTCTCACTGGGGTCTCAAGGAGTTGTTGGCTAACATACTTTGCATTAAGTTGGCTTGGTCCATATCCTGGAAAAGACCTGTTTAACAGAGAATTACAGACCATGGGGAAATCATCTGTCAGTAACCCTCGGGATATGGTTTTGGTCTGGGCCTTTACTTGCAATCTCAGAAAAAATTTGTACGACACCGAGCCTCTCATATGGGTTAGCTACTAAAATCAACATGGAATGATAATATCTAACATCAACATAACAAGATCAGTGAGCTGGGCATGGTTCTGGGCCAGTCCGGGAAAGGAAGATTGTTCAGAGGACCCTTGACTCCTATGAAAGGCCTCTGTATCTGTGGTCTGCCTGTCCCTGGGTAGTCTTAAAGACTGGACAGAGAACATCTTATTTAATAAGAACAGGTCTATGTGTGGAATCATGCCTGCTTTAAAAATTATGACAAACCAAAAAAAAACCAGAAAGTCAGTCTGTTAAAAAAAAAATAAAATAGAAAATCAAATAAATAAACCGAGAAGAAAACAAAACAAAACCGAAAATACTCAGATTCAGCAACTGAGCTAAAGTCCATCCCTTAGGACTCAAATATCAGTTCAGCTTTATTTCATTTCTAGCTACAGTTTTGGAAGACAGAAGAGTGTGTGTGAATGCGTGTGTGAGTGTGAGTCTCCTGCTAGGCGCACGCGCACGAGCACACAGATTGTGAGCCCCAGATTCAAGCTCCTCATTGTTTGTGTCCTCTAGGACTCCATACCCTTCACAGACCCTCGTTCTCACCTTGTGTGCAGAGTTGAGAGGTCTGCTCCTCAACATCGATCCGTGTCTCCCAGAGGCGGCAGCTGCTTCAGGGTTATAAATCACCGCGTGCGGCTTCCGCAGCTATAAAACTGAAGAAGTGATGTGAACTGCCCATTCTTTCTCAGCTAGTTTGCGGCGTCGGTTTAAGAATCTACAGGCCAGAATAGAGGATGTAACAATACACAGCGCTTCTAATCTCCTTTGTTGATACCACTCTAGCATTTCAGGCATACAATCAGCAGCATTTTTTTCTCATTTCTCTGCTTCTTTAATAAAATCTTGACAGCATAAGCAGCGTCTTATAAAACCTTGGAAATAGGTTCTTCCCGATTATTTACATGCTCTTCCCTATGGATTTTTCTCTTCTTTTTACAAAGAAGTCTTAAAAAGTTCTTGGAATGTATTTCTTTTAAAAATAATCTGATGATTTGCAGAGATATTTGAAAAAATAATTCACTAAAATTAATAAATACATTGGGTCACAAAGGGTACTTGATAAACTATTTTTTGAGAGTGAGGAATCTTTCTGAATGCAGATATTTCTGGTATATGTCACAGAAGGTAAAGTCATCTTCATCGCTAACAATTTAGATGACATTAAAGTTTCTCAGCAGAAATCTGGAGTACTTGCATGCTCAAATTTTGTCAAGGAAAGAGATATAAACTGCGGGATATTTTACATAATTGGATATTTTCCAAATAAAATGGATTATTAGTGCTTTTGTCCTTATGAGAAGTACATGTACTTCTAGGACATAAGTTTTTTTTTTATTACATAAGTGTAATAAATTAGGGTGAATAATTTAGGAGATACATTACAAAAATAAAGTTGCATATGATATTTTCAATGTAATCTGCATGATTAGTAGCAACCATAGTATAAATCCTTCCTCACAAATGTAAGGAATATGTCATTTATTTTATATTAAGATAGAATTTACAAGGGCTTCTCTCTGCTGAAATTATTAGAACTTTCTAAAATAAAATTTGTATCTTAACAGTTGCTTCTTATTTCTATTGTTGCTTTTGAATTGATTTGTGATTTTTGGAAATAATATTAAGTTACTGGTTAAGGGTCCCAGTTGTTTGGGGGGCTTATTACTTAAGATTTATGTATGTTGCTTGACTTCACTAGGTAGTAGAACCTGGAGAATTTAGACTTGCACTGGTTTCATGGGTTTGATTTCTCCACAATTTCTAGGTAAGATTAGCCAAAAATCATCTTGAGAATGAATATAAGTAGAATCTTCACTATGGTCATTCTCTCACTTTAAATATAAGCACTTGCTGAGTCTACCATGGGAGGCAAGACAGGAAGAAAAACCTTATGAAACAAATCCATGTATTTCTTGCATGTATATTGCAGCAATTTTCCATTTCATTGTAGACGGCAGAAAGGAAGCTGCGGTAGCAGCAGAAGAGACCCTGTGCAGCGTTCTCACCGAAGAGACCCTGTGCAGCGTTCTCACTCATACAGTCAGAACAAGGCAGTTTGTGGAAATCACCGTTGCTCTCCATTCAAATGGAGTTTCCGTGAAAATTCTCTTGAGAGTTGGGAGTAGTCAGGAATTGCTGTGGGCATTTTTGGACAACACCAGTGGGAGTGCGAATTGGAACACTTTTAGTGGATATAGTGACAGTTGACAACCATAGTTGTGAATACCTCATTGCCAGCTGACCTGGGGTAGGAGTGGATTCCCAAAATGTACCTGCTCCCCCTGGACTAACGTATTCCATGTCTTGACCTGTAGATCCAGAGCATCCAGGCTTATTGATATTACCTATTATACAGAAAGTACCTTCAAGGTATGTGGGTTTGGGCCACAAATACAGAGTTATGATATAATTTGTATAACATTTCAAAGCATTGGTTGTAGCCCATGGGTGTTACACTTATAGGCACCTCGTCCACAGGAAATTCTTTTCTTTTGGGGGTAATGTCAATAAAACAGTGTAGAAATTTTGAATTTATCATACATCTATTTTTTCTTTGGTGAATATCATTCAAAAATAGATGTCTTGAGACTGCAAGGGAGACTGTTGGGGCACTCACCAGAGTGGAACGATGGGTGTTTGTGGTTGTGCACACAGGGACTGCCCTGATTTCTTCATTGTGTGATGCACACGTAAAGAAATTCAATTTTAATTCTTGCTTTCAGAGTAGAACTTTTAGCCACATTACAAAAAAAGGTGTGTTTGAGTCACTCATTTATGGAATGATCTGATCAAAATTTTGTCAGGTTTGATAAAAAATCTTCTAAATGTACAGCTGAAGGGAGTTTCCTAACTATCAAAATGAATAGCAAACTTTAATTGGTGAGATGAATAAAAAGACTGAATTACATTCCTTTTTACATTTGTACACAAAATACTGTGACTATTCTTATGTGAAATGTGGTTAAAGTGTAGGTAACTAAAAATTAAGAAAGCTTCATAGAGCTTATCAGGTAGTCAGGTAATAAAACTATGGTCTTTTTCTAGATTTTGTAATTTGAGATTTTCCATAATTTATTACTTATTGACATGTTTTTCATTCTGGTGTCCTTTTACTTATAAATTTGTGCCTCCTCTCTGAAAGAATTACAAATAAACAGCATTCCTCACACAGCTGTGACCTTCTCCTGCACGTATTACATGATTTTAAGTGTATGTCCTCTTTTTGGAAGAAATGTAGTTATTCTGATTATAAGCTTTCCTTTATGTTTCACAGACACAATGATAAAGTAATAAGATTTCTATACCTTTCCTAATCTTGTGTTGATTAAAATGATTGTCCTTGACAATGAGGAAGAAACATTAAAAAGCATTAACTTTATTTTTAAATAAAGTTAAAAATGCCATGGTGACAAGACCATGCTGAATAAAACATGCAAACACATTTTTTTGGAAAATAATAATACAAAATAACTAAAAGAAACTACTTTAATCATGTATTGAACACCACAAATGTGTACAAGAATTATATGAATGCTTTATGAAAATAAGCAATATGCAATAAAGTTTATTGGTAACAGATAATTCCTATATTACCTTTAACTCATATAAAATTGTTTAATGCATTTTGAAGTAGTGCAAATTTTCAATTTGTTTTCAAATTTACTTTAGTGGTACATAAAAACATAGCTGTACAAATTGTAAAGTATCACTTCTTTTAAGAACACAACAAAATACTAGAAAAAGCACTAAAATTATTAAAATAAAGCATATTTATTGACATATAATCACATAAAATCTTTATATTTTGTATTGAGTTTACAATATTTAATCATACATATTGTGAATTTTTATTGTAAATAAATAATTTTCATACTTACACAAATGTGTTTTCACTGAATTATCTTGAATATCCAATCAAAAATCAGCTTTTACTTTCTTACTTTCATAGTGCATCTGTTAAGAATTGTACAAACATTATTGTCATTTTAAGGATTTCTAA
The DNA here is from genome assembly GCA_004027595.1 of Dinomys branickii. Taxonomy (NCBI): domain Eukaryota; kingdom Metazoa; phylum Chordata; class Mammalia; order Rodentia; family Dinomyidae; genus Dinomys; species Dinomys branickii. The sequence goes on from PVLD010008744.1 coordinate 50,725, forward strand.
TTGAGAGCTAGTGCACAATGTGTCCTCAGTGCTTTTAGGCATTTACTAGACCAAAGGTGATGTGATTACGTCTTCAGTGGAGGGGTAGAATACATTGAAATGTGATTATTTAGAAATAAATTCAAAATTTTAGAGAAAGAACATGAAAGTAGAAAACAATTTCAGTACAAAGAACACATTTTTAAAATCCAGATATTTGTTCCAGGTTTAAGAACCTACAATTTAATCCAGCCAGGAAAATGGCAATAGGAAGAGACCTTCGATAACAATCTAGCAAATTTCTATATAATTTAAGCCACATGAAAGGTTACAAACCCGGTTAGTTCTTTGCAGTTTGGAAAAGTGTTGCTGGAATTGGACAAGCCCATTTAAAAATAAAACTTGTAGCCTGCTTGCTTCTTGGGAACAGTCTGAACTGCCAGTTTAGCTAATCTTTGTTTGCCTGTCACTGAGTTCCAGCCATTAAATGTGAAGATTATAATCATTTGCCATGCCAGGGGTTCACTGTGGGTGCAATCTGATGTGCGGATGACATTCTGTTTATAGGATAAAGTCAAAATCAGACTTCATCTTTTCTAGCTCAGCACCCAGAGGTCTCTAGGTTAGCTACCAAGGGCCAGCAGCACTTGGACTTCCCGACTCTGTATTAAATGCTGTGTTTGCTTTGGCTGTGGAATATTCCCCTCATCCTGCAACTCCTGGTTTCCTTTACACTGGGATGCAGACATCTCTGACACAAGAGGAGCAGCTACTAATTTTCATTCATTTACAAAACTGTTCCAAACAGTTTGGTTTTTAATTTGTGCAAATATGGTTTTAAAATTGCATTTTTCATGTCAGGATTAATGTTATGAATGGTAACAACATAAATAATTTTGGTTACTTTATTAAAAATTGCTCAGGACAAATGACAGAACCTATGTAGCTTTTTTTTTTTTTTTTGGCGGTACTGGGGATCGAACTCAGGACCCTGCGCTTGCTAGGCAGGCGCTTATTCCACTGAGCTATATCCCCAGCCCCTACTTATGTAGTTTTAATAGGCTAAGTAAAAATATATTTTTCTAAGAGTGATAGTCTTAATACATTCCTGTATCTATAAATAGTTCTAAATGTGCTTTACTATGGTTGATAAGAATTTTATTTAGTAACAAATTCTTGGTAATTGGAATTCAAATAATTATTTTTGACAAATTTTAATTAATTTAAATTCTATTGAGGTCAAATTCAGTCTATATTCTTGGCTAAGACAGCTATTGATGGAATAACAAATACAATGTTTTGATATTCATTTTCTTTTAGTAAAGACATAGTATATATTTAGTGTAGATAGCTTTTATTTTCTGGGTCTTAAGAATTAAAACACTAAATTTTAATGTGAGCTCCCATACATTACTATAAATATATGAATTCATATGTTTACATATATGAATCTGCCAGTTTCTTTGTAAAGGCAGATATTTTATGGCTGATCTAGCTAGGGAAATCCCATTTAATAACTGTCCTTCTAAGCTTGAGAAGACCCACAGAATATAATCACAAAATTCAACATGTTTCAAATAGAAAAAGTAAAGCACCTCAATAAACACCACTTAAGTTAAAACCAATTAAATAGACCATGCACTTCCAAAGAGTTATAGGTTTAGGCCTCTTATGAAAGAAATCTGAGACCTTTTACAATACACAGCTGTCTCTCCTAAAATTCACATATTCCCTGTTTAAATGTAGGAATGACAACCTAAGGTGATACAACAGAAGAATGCTGCCTTGAAATGCAATGTGATTACTGCGAGTGCAGATAATCATCTAGTCAAAGGGCCTCTAAGAAATAGTATTGGAGGCAACATGAATTACAGCTGCCACGTGCTAATTAAAACCAGGAGATCCATTGCGAGATGAGACAACGCAAATGTGCATCTGGCGGGCTCATCTCTCAACGCTGCTGAGGCAGCCCTGCTGCTAAATATTTTCTGCCTTCCTTGCTGGTCTCATGACTGCTCTAGGTGACTCTTCCAACCCACTCCACATCCTCCTACCAGGTCATGCATCCCGCGGCGAGGGGACGGGCGGGATTGCAGCCCTTACAAAGGCTCTGCGGTTGCTCCCCACTCTGGCCCGCGAGCATACGTGGCTCAGGATTCATGGTCAAGGATGATAGTGTGCAAAGTTTTTATCACCAAGACAGGTGTTCTCACATTAAGTGAAACCCTGACCCCGAGACTCCATCTGATGGGGCCGCAATTACTGCAACCCACCCGAAAAGGACAAAGGTAACGCACCCTCCTCAGCCCACCACCGGAATAAGTGGGTACAACAGAAAGGAGAATGACAGCCAACTCAGGCCCATGCAGGCACAGTAGAGGGCCAAAGGGAGACCTTTGGGAAATACTGTTGAGCCTAGAAATGTAAATAATAACCTCTGTTCTAGAGGCAGGAAGAGAGAAATACTAGTAATGTCCATAAGAACAACAGCAATGTGCAAAAGTGAGTTCTCTTGAATTGAGAGCCTAACAAGGCTGGCTGTGGTCCGCTGTGTTTTATGTGCAGTATCAAATTGAATTCTCAGAAAGATCTGTAAGTTCTTCTTTGGATTCTCGCTTTACAGACACTAGAACTGAATGGAGTTAACTTACTGCCCAGCATCCCATTGCTAGGAAAAAGCACAATCTACATTCAAAGGCAAACGGTTCAGTGACTATCTTCAACCCATTTGAAAATATTCCAAGCATCATGAGTGAATGTCACCAGTGTCCCTCAACATATGTCTGTCCTGTCCTTGCTATACCTGTGAGATAAAGAGGAAACTTTCTTTGGCTTGAACACTCAGAGCATGGAAATGTGATTTTGCAATTTTTGTTTCAGAACTTCCCCGTAGCAATTCAACAGCATTGTTATCATTGGTTGTCAAGCCCTGGGGCTGAGGGTGAAGTCTGGAGCAGAAGATAAAAAGACACACAAAACAGCGTAGAAAAGAAATAAATAAAAACATTGTGAATTGTGTCTACAGTGAAAGCACATGCGTGGTGTGTTTCTCTATTTGTGTAAGAGTGAGATGGAACGAGTGTCTCCAAATCCACAGTAGCTGTTTCAGAGTTGACAGAAGTCTAGTGTGTGCTTCCTGTATATCATCTCTACTTGCTCTCTGCGAGTCTGTTTTCACTTTTGCCTGTGTTTTCATCTTATCCTGAAGTGAGAGATCCAGACCCTGAAAAGTAGATGTGAAAAAATGTAGGTGCAAACAATACTAATGACATGACTTTCTAGGCTGTGAATGTTTGCTACCAGATATAAAAACTCAATTGTCTGGTGGGATTTCTGCACCACGCTGGCAAAACTGGTCCAGAGAAGAGGAAGCACAGAGATGCCTCTGTACAGGGAATACGGTGCAGTACAGAAATCCTGTACCATGAGTATTTTCTCTGCCTGTTTGCTGTCCTCCACTCTCATTCCAGTTAATTAAATGTTTGCCAATATTTTAATCAAGACTTGTCTTCAGATAATAGCTCTTTACTTGGGTATTGGTTAAGTGTCCTGTTGCACAGGCTGGAGCACAGGACATAGAGGCTTTTCACTGTTTGAAGTATCAGCCTCTCTGGTTCTCAGTGTGTCACACCATTTCTTACTTCTGCGGAGCCCCAAACTTACAAGGTACTGTCATGCTTGACCTTGAATCCTGAATTATTTGGAGTACCATTCAAACTCTCATCGCAGCTTCTGGGCTTGGCTCCCTGTTCCTATTTTCCTGCCACAGAGATTGAGATATTAAATTAAATTATTGGGTTTTGGAAAACACTTTTTCATTCATAACTTAGAAAAGGCTTCACATCCCTTCTTTTGTAAAATACACTTAACAGTTACATCAGGGTTAGACATCTGTGGTCCTACAAGTCACTAAGTTTTGATCAAGTTCCTATCAATTTTTTGTCTGTGTTTCTAGACATTTGCCCTGTTCCCCTTCGCTCCCTGTCCTGTTTCCCACTTTCTCAGCACCTGTCTCCTTCCTGTTGCATTTCATCATTTTCTGCTTTCAGGGCTGGGTGTCCAAGCCAGATTACCAGGCACACTAAGCAAGGGCTCGACCACGTGCCCATCCCCAGCCGGTCCCTTCTCTATTTCTGAAACAAAACTCTTGTCTCCCTTGCTTATGCCCCCAGGGTTTATTTTCCATTCAGAATCTTTAAAAATTCTAAACAGTCTTTTCATTCTTTTTCGCACGGTGCCTCTTTATGTGTTGCTGTTACTGTTTTCACTCCATTACCAAAACATATCATAAATTAATCTCCAGGAACGCACACAGCACCAAGGTAGGCTGAGCCATCACATCACTTCCTTAATTCATCTCTCATCCTCCCTGTCCTCGACGGCTTTGCTCGCTCTAATCTGTCCTTGAACCACCCGCCATAGAGAGGTCCTTCTGTACACTTTCTCAAGGCTCTCTAGGAACCGCACAAGGCGCAATCCGCTGTCAGCCCGTCTGGTCCTCCAACGCATGCTTCTTCCTTGAACAGCTTTTCATGTCTTTCACCAGACCTGTTGAATTTGCTCCCCTCGCCCCATTGCTTTCTGGGGCACATTCCCCCAGGAATGGGTCTTATTTCAATCACTCACAAAATAATTGCATGTATGGCTCTTCTCAAACTTTGTATCCTCTTTGAAGGATTTAATTTCTCCCCAGATTGAACCAAGCCATTTTGTGTACACTAATATTCTGTGTGTCTAAAATACAGCAGCAACTTTCTCTCTCCCTCCCTGTCTCTCTCTCTCTCTCTCTCCCTGCCCCATCTGAGTGTGTGTGTGTGTGTGTGTGTGTGTGTGTGTGCGTGTGTGTGTGCATGCATGTGTGTGTGTTCTGAACCAAGTCAGAGGCATTTTAAAGCATGAATTTTAAAACATGAAAGAACTCAATAAACCTTAAATTAATAAATGAATGTTTTAAAATTCAAGATGGATAATAAACATGACAAAATGGCTACGGACCACACTTTCAGATTAACTTAGCTACCTTCATAAATTATGAAGGAAAGAAATCAATAGATCCTGTCTGTACCTTAAAATAGAGTTTATATAACATCATAATGTTAGATACTAAATCTTTCTGCCTGGGGTTCTCTTACTTTCTAGTTAATTGCCACCTTCAAAACTTAAGCCTTGTGTATCTAAGAATTTAATTTCACTATAAAATATTACAAGAAATGCTCACGTTATCTGTAATAAAATTTAACACTATTATCATTAACATGTGGGATCCAATCATAACGAGATGTTTGAATTCAGAGCTACCCTGAATAACCCAAAAGAATGTGTTACATTTTCACAGACTAGTGTTTTCTTTTTGTGAAGAATGTACTTCACAGTCTAGGAGTAGGAGACCTGCCTTGGTTTCCCCACACTGTGTTTGCCTAAGTCAATATATGAAGCATGAAAAGAGAAGTTGGGAGAATTTAATTCATAAAATTATTTTACCTTCACACCTTAATGCTTTTTGACTGCTCAGGTTGGTTACAGTCTCTCCATGTGGGAGACATGGATTCCTCTGTCCCCACCTGAGATAAGCAGCTTGGTCCTCTGGCAGGGGCTCTGAACTCGGGATGTTAACTGTCACTTTGTACTTTAGGGTTCTGGATCATTTTCTCTGGATGCTGTTGTATCTCTTGTCCTCTGCTGGGGTTTCGGATCGGTGCTATTTGCACTCTCCTGTGGACACAGGACTCCGCGACAGAACAGATTGTGACTGTGTGGCTCTGAAGTTTAGTACAAGAGCTGTCAGTGTGAACAAACTTTCACAAGAATGTCCTGCAGTGCCCCAAACTCCACCATACACAGCAAGAGTTGAGTTGGCAAACCGTACAGCAGAATCCTGTCAGTTTGTTTGGACTATGGCCTCTGGTTTCACTAGTTCCCAGAAGGGTGACCTTGAATACCCTGCATAAATGCTGTCAGATTCAAGGAACTTTTCCTATAAAATAGGCTATTAAGAGTTCACAGGGTTCATGGAAGGACTAGAGTAATATAATTACAAGCCTATGCCTTTCAAAAAGGAACTGTTCAATAATATAAATGCCCTTCTTGGGCCTCCCTGTCTTTTTGAACTTTCAGCAAGATTCCTTCATGGCAAATATGTGTCACTCAGTTTTTACCTCTTGGTCTTTCTGGCTTTTAGTTTTATCACTCATGCTGTGATCTGTCCACTAATAACTCATGGTTTATTAACGATCTTCCACTTTGCTCAGAGCCTGCCCTTCTAAGATCATGAGGAACAATGGTAGGAACTTGGTATGTGTGCCATTTTATTGCAGAGGAAAACTCTTTTCTACATCTAAAGTAAGCATACTTGCCCTAAATATGTAGAAATTCATGAAGGTTAGCAAAATTCAATGAAGGTTTCTACTGGGCTATCTAATTTTATCATGATAGGGACTGAGCAAGGTCAGCGTGTTTGTTCTTGATAAATTCATCTCTTAAGAAAGCCAATGGATTTTAAAACAGCAGTTACCAGCACCATACCTACATTTGTCAGGATTGGGTTTTCACATGGATTTTGGGATGTTTGAATACTTTCTGAGTTTACTATTGGTGTTATTTGAAGCCTCACTGAAGGATCACAGCAAGGTTTTTTTTTTTTTTGCTGGAGATGATTAGGTATTGGTGCCTACAAGTGTGATATTATTCATTATGAGCAAATTAATAGATGGGTAAAAGCAGTAGATTATTTTTATTATTCATGATTTCTTTTGAATTGTATAGTGGTTGACTATTTATATGCTCCACAATAATCCGTTTAACATGTTTTTTTTTAATTTTTAAACAGTTGTTTGTGTGTCAAGGAAATCATAAAATGCAAACAAGAAATTATCATTATATGTCATTGGTTTAAAAACTATCAGATGCATTTTATCTGCAGGAAAGTGTTTTATCAAGTACACTGTAAACTGAAATAACTTGATGAATATGGTTTATGCATGAGGACTATGGAGGTGACATATTTTTAAAACTGTCCATTGTTGACACTGTCGTAAACAAGGATATGCTGATGGTGGTATTTTTCATCTGCTATACATTTTCTTCTAACTTTTGGCCTGGATTTCACATTTGATGCTATTTCTTTCCATTTCAAGGTGGAGCCCTTCCACCTATAGTGGTGAATGAAGGAAGTCCTGTTTTGCTCAATGTCTTATGAACTTCACATCTTTCCCTATTTCCTCAATATGTGTGATTCCCTGGAAAAATTACATTGAGTATGGTATTATGTTACTACCCATATTAATCTGGCATCCTATGGGAAGTGCTTAATGCTACGTGCTGTACTGGTGTAAATAAGATATAATTAAGCTTTAGACTTAGTGGTCAGTTCTCTCCTATCCAAAAATGTATTCTAGTGACTTAAATCAAAAGTAGATTTAAGAACTGTGTATAAAACTGGCTGCTTTTCTATGAATAATTGGCTTGTAATTCATTTACCTTACATAAAAATACACATATACATGTATCCAAGCACAACTTTCAGTCCTTTATGTCTAACAGATATCTGCCACTCAGAAAAGTCTCTTTTGTCACATTTTATATTTCACACCCCAGCATTCTGAGCCAGCCATTCTTTAACTATTTGACTAGTGTGCTAAAAATGAGTAATTAAATAAAAAATGATACATCGTTATGGAAATTTTTCTGTCCCTTGACCTCTTAACTTGTATTTTTACTTTTTGGCTGTACCATCACACAGTATGAATCGGCCACTCAAGAGAGAGCCTATTACTCAACACGTGGTCACCTGAGCTTTCATGAATGTGACACTGTCATTGCCATGTGGGGGATGAAATCTAGTATTTCATGCACGCCTAGCAAATGCTGTACAGAGCTATACCCACAGCCTGACAGGTGAAGGGTTTGTAATTTTTAAAGATTTTAGTAAAATATCTATAATTCTATGTGACATTTTAGCACTAGAATTAAATGAACTGAGTTGTAGTAGTCGGGCTTCTCCAGAAAGACAGAACCAACAGGATGGAAGGGTAGGTAGATAGATAGAGAGATACATAGATAGGTAGGCGATAGATAATGAGAGGGGGTTTGTCAGAAGAAATTATTCACATGATTGTGAAGACTAGATCTCATGGTTAGCACTCTGGAATTGGAGAACTACTGCAGACTGGAACTTGAATCACTTTAAATTCCAAGGGCTTTGAAGCCAAGGAGACTGATGGATGTTATCACCCTCAGACTGAGGCTGTGAATTGACAACTTGAGGAGTAGGCACTAGTGCACATTCCTTCCAGAGTTCAAAGACCAGGGCAGCTGGAATTCAGATGGTTAAGGTCCAGAGAAGAAGGTTCTCCCAGCCCCAGAAGAGAAAGAACTTGCCTGTATTCATCTCTGTCCTGTCCAGGCCCTCAGTTAATTGGATGGTGCTCACCGTAATGAGTGAGGACAGATTTTCTTTTCTCAGGCTATTAACATCTTCTGGAAACACCATCACAGACTCATCCTTAAGTTGTGATTTCCCAGATATCCGTGCATCCCTCCATCCATTCCAGTTGACATCTGCACTTAATCTGCAGACCAGGGTGGAAAGCTGATTCCAGATTTTCATTTCAAGAAAATTGCTTGAAATCATTAAGCACTAATACTTTCCTTGTAAAGGGAAATTGATAGTAGACTCTCTATTCTTAACTTGATGCATAAAATAAATGAATACCTAGAGATCATTTAATATAGTTTATTTTCCATAGTAACTGATTAATATACTTAAGCTTTTGTGACTACTGTGGCTCATTTTCATTATATTTGAAACAACAATAACTGATAAACTTATCCAACTCTCTTGAAGTACTAATTAACTCCAAATTTCTTTCTCTGTTCCTTCTTCTTAGATTACATATTCTGTTCACCTCTGGCATCAATAGTCACCTGAACTAGTCCCAAATAAACTATTGATAAAGGAGAAATCCTTCAACTAGTTTTTCCATCCTTCAAATACTAGAGGAAAAATAAAACCAGACATGACATGGGCAGATAAATATTATTTTCAAATACTGGCAATTATATGAGTTTTATGATAACACTTCTTATTCATCACATCGATTGATAATTGTTTGGAAAATATACCCAGCTTAAAATTTTATTCATTTCAGAATTATATGATCAAATTTCCCATTTCATACTGGGCTCTGCAACTTTTCAATGAGGAAAATCACCCCAAATTCATGGAGACATAAATTCTGGGAATTCTAATCGTGACACCTTTACCCAGTGAGCTCATAAGAGTATTTTAACTAAAATATATTAACAAATATAATTCCTTAATCTAGCTGTATAGTCTAAAATTAATCACATAAATTTGATAAACATGCTGCTCTCATTTTCTAATTTTGCAATTCACACACCCTAAGTATAGCATTTGAATTTTAATTACATTGTACATGCAATATTTTAGTAAGAAAAGGTAACAAAAAAAGATAATGTTGTAAGTAGTATATTTTATGATCATTTAATCACAAACAAATACAGTCGAACCAAACCAAGTATTTTATTTGAATATATACGTTTATTTTTATTGAATTCATGTTGGAATACCATTAATTGTGTACTTAAAATATTTAAAAAGAAATCAGCCATATTATCTGTAAGTTGCAATATGTTTGTATAATAAGACTTTTTTGTTTGTGTTTATGTTTTTTTTTTTTTTTTGGTAGTGGGAATTGAACTCAGGACCTTGTGTTTGCCAGGCAGGTCCTTATGCCCTTATGTCACTGAGTTATATCCCCAGCCCAAGAATAAGACATGTATACTGAGTTAAGTAGGATGTCAACTTCACCCATCCTGTCATATTTAAAATCCCTTCAAATAATGGCCAGATATGACAAGCCTATTGTACTTGACATTATAATCAATGTTTAATACTAGAAGTATCTCATTCAAGGTCAAGAAAAATAGAAGGAAATTCAACTCATTGCTTCAGTTCAATTGGAAATACCAACTAGAGCAACTAGGGAATAGAAAGAAATACAAAATATCCAGATTAGAAAGGAAAAAAGAAAAAAGATCTGTTATAAGGTATTGTAGTCAGGTTTTGTAAGGGAAACAATTTAATACAGGACACATATAATTTTTAGGATTATTTTATGATGGTCCTCCAAAGAGTCAAGTACAAAACAGTGCACGAGATATGTACACATACTAAGACCCAAAGAATCTAGCTGAGGGCCTGGATCCCTCAGCAATGTCCTGCAGGAGTCCAGCTGAAGACCCAGAGTGGAAGGTGCAAAGATCAAGGTGGAAGCTGGAAAGCCTGTGCCAGTGGGATGAAAGATCTGTGCCAGCATGCTGAGGGACCTGCACTGGAGCTCAGGAAGTCAAGCTCAGTGTAAGGACAGAGCTCCCACCGAAAGTACCGCAGCCGTCCTCAGCAGCAGCGAGGTCCTGAGCTCCTCCAAGAATGCCAGCAGCTGGGTCAGCACCAGAAAGCCAGAGCCACAGGCTTCTCCAGGAGAACCAACAGCAGCACCTTGTTTTCTCCAGTTCTCCTTCTTATGCTCTTGCAGCACTTCCCAGGTGGGACCTGCACACCAGGACCATGCTGACTCAGTTCAGCTGGGTGTTACAAGTTGATCAGCAGTTGTCATCCACCACACCAGGTGACATAAACTTGTCTATACAAAACCCTACAGACCTGGCCTCAAAACATTTAGAACTGAAAAAGGCATTGAGCAAAGATGCAGCATACAAAATTAGGATACATATTGAGTAGTCTTTCTAGACACTACTAACTACGTTTCCAAAAACTAAACATGGAGAAGAGTCTAACTTAAAATGGCTCCTTTCAATAAGCCACAGTCAATGATTAAAATTTTTTTCTTAACCAATTTTTCACACTTGAATTTGATAATCAGAATGACTGATCTGAGAACAACAATACCCAGTATTAGAACCGCTGCTGAACTCCTACCATCTTACATGATGAAGTACTGCATCATTTCCAATGTTGTTGTTGTTTTTTATTATTTGTAACTGTCTTCTGTTGTTCAATGAAGCTTACATTTTTATGTCTGGTGGACTGAGCAACTTCATTGAAAATAACAGAATGTAATGTAGCAACCATTATTAATTCCTATCATTTTGTTTTGAGGTCACGTATTATTTTTGTGTAGTTTTGATTTTGTCTTCATTGTTGCTTTGTTAGATTTTTTAAATTTTTCAAATAAAATGGCTCCAAAAATAAAAATAATTAGAAAGTAATTTTAACCAAAGCAGTAGTTATGTACTAAAAACAATAAAACTTTAATGAAACAAATTGAAGAAGATACACAGGCATGGAAAGACAGCCTGTGCTCATGAATTACAAAAATTAGTGTTGCTGAAGTATCACATGAGCCAAAGCAGTCTACAAATTTGGTATAATTCCTGCAAAAATACTAATAATATTTTTCACAGAAATGGAAATAAAATGATATAATTTCTATAGAATAATAATAGAGTGCAAGTAGTTCAAGAAATCCTGAACAAAAGAACAAAGCTCATGCTATCAGGGTGAGTTATTTCAAGAGTTTCTTTGGTCCTGGGAAGTAAGCTGTGAGAGGTGAGGAGAGGAGGGCTTGGGAGAGGAAGGAGACACAAAAGGAGGTAAGACGTGCTGCACATGTGTGCCAGATCTTTGCGTGAGTACCATTACTGTGTACTACAAATATGTACTAGTAAAAAATAAAAGTACAGAGATGAACTTCTCACTGCAACTAAATAATACGCTACATATTACAGTAATAGAGAAGTATGTTTTGACCATAAAAACAGATACAAATATTGTTCCAGAAATAAACAATATATTGGCTGTCAAAAGATTTTCAACCAACACAGGAATGTTGCCACCTAATTACGGGATACTTATATATTTATATGGGAGTTTTTCAGACAGAGCCTCTTTGTGTAGCCCAAGCTGGATGCAAACTCTCTGTGATCCTTCTGACATGTCCTCTTGGGTACTGAGATGATAGGAGTAGACTGCCCCACCTGGCAAGTCATTTTTTGTTTTGTTTTGTCTTTTTGAGGCAGGGTCTCTTTATACAGTTCAGGCTGGCCTTGAGCTCACTTTGTAGCCCAGGCTGGTCTCGAACTCACAATGATCCTCGTGCCTTAGCCTCCCAAGTGCTGGAATTATAGGCGTGCACCACCACGCCAGGTAGCAAGTCATTTTAATAAATACTACTAACATAAATACATATGCACACTCAGAATAATGAAAAAAGACCATCATTTCCCACCACATACAAAGTTAAGCAAAAAATGCATTAAATATTTAAATTCAAGACCTGGATCTGCAAAACTACCATAAGAAAACTTAAGGAAAAGGCCGCATGTATTGGTCAAGGCAATTCGTTTTCACATAACCTCAAAAGTGGAGACCAAAGCAATAGGAGATAAACAGGATTCCATTTCTGTTTTGAAACCCTGTATCATTTTTAATTGTCTTTGTTTTTGTCTGTGATGTTGTTATTTTGCTATTGTTCTCTTTTTTTACTATTGTTTTTAAAATAAAAAAATAAAGTAAAATCTTCAACCCAGCAAAGGAAACAATCAACAAAGTGAAAAAAAAAAAAACTATGGAATGGAGGAATAAATGTGAAACCACATGTCTGATAGGAATTTAATGTCTGAATTACATAAGGTACTCAGGTAATGTGGTAATAAACAAATAACTCCATTATAACAGGGGTAAGTGAACTAAATGGGCGTTTCCTGTGTTTATCGCTCTCTCCCTTTCTGTCTCTGTCTGTCTGTCTGTCTGTCTGTCTGTCTCTCTCTACATATATATATATATATATATATATATATATCCAATAAGTATGACGAAATTCTGAATTGCACTAATTATTATCAAGGAAATGCAAGTTGAAATTATAGTGAAGCCAAAAATCACATGTATCAATATTTCAAAATGAAGTTAGCCTAAAAGTGCAAAATTAAGACATTTATTTCAACAGATGCTGTACAGTTCCTTACCTCTTTTTACATGAAATAATTTTGAATTTTAGAGCTACTCTTCCCCAATTAATTCTTTTTATTATGAAGTGTATCCCTTGAATTAATATGATTACTCAGTTTTTGTTCTACAATAATTACCTCAATTAACATTTCTGAATCCAGATTAAGCTTTCAGCATATGCAGAATTCACCTGACACTTGCTATGATAAGTATTTTAAAGAAGACACAAGTAAATGATAGTGAGAATGTGGAGAAGCGGGGAAATTTGTACACTATTCCTGGGAGGGCAAATTAGTACAACCGTTATGGAAATCCATATGGAGGGTCCTCAAAGAAATAAACATTGGACTATTTAGGAGATCAATTCTACTATGGGTATACACACCCAAAGGAAGGAAAAGTACTTTGTCCAAGAGACATCACAGTCCTTATTCATCCCAGCATCATTCGCTGCAGCCAAGAAATGGAATAAACCTGAATGTTCACCTACAGACGCAAGGAAAAAGATGTGGTGCCTCCACCCAAGGACTACTATCCTCTCACTTGACACAACGTGGATGAGCCTGTCCTCATTTAGACCAGGGGAATAAATTCAGGAGATCCATACATCATGAAGATAGTAATCAATAACAACATATTTCATATTTGAAAATTACTAATAGGATAGATTTTTAAGTTTTCTCATCGTAAAAATAACAACTCTGTGAAGCAATGTCTACGTTACATAAGGTGTCATCCTGCAGTGCATACATACATCAAAACATTGTGTCGACGCGTCACCTTGTATGGCGGCACATTCTTGTAATCCCAGAAGTGGGGAGGCTGCAGTAGGAGGATAATTGCGGGTTGAAGAACAGCTTGGGTTACACAGTGAGTTCAAGGCCAGTCTGAACTCTAAGTCAAGAGCTTATCTGCCTTCCCCACCCCAATCCCTATAAAACCCTGAGTAATCAAAGAAAGAAAGAAAAAAAAGAGAAGGAACTACCCAAATTAAGCCTGCTAAATGAATCCTGAAAATTAGTCACTCTTCAGTTGGAATATAACTGCCTGATGGAAGAAGAAACAAAGGATGGAATGTGTGTCTTGGTACTAATTTCTCATAGTGAAACTTTTTATACAGGAAACTGAGCTAAGTAATGAGCATATTTATCAAAATTCATAATGAGCTCTGCTCTGAAATATTTAGAGTAGTGACAATTAGCATTCTTTTCCAATGGACAAATCATGGCAAAATAGTGTGAATTTAATAATAAAACACAAATTCAATAATTACTGTATTAAAAGAATATTTAATTTCCTATTGTTTATTTCTCCTTGCTAAAATCTGTTTTTTATTACTGAACTTGCCAGGACATTTTTAAACAAGTTTGCAGAACTCTGAAATGTGCTTTTAATGTAATTTTACTCAAAACATATCTAATTACTACTTTATTGAAAAAAATCACACATATAAATATTTCATATTCAAGTTCACCCTTGGAGGCAAGCTTAAAACATAATGTCAGCTGACATGCCTATAATTCTCTTCCATTATTATAATATAGTTTTTAGTTTTAAAAGTATTTCATTTTTCCTTTTTTTCTTTTAGTTAAGTATCAATCTTTGAATGAAGAGGATAATCTTGTTCCCAGTCTATATCAATTAACTTAATTAACATTTCTGAATCTAGATGATGCTTTAGTATCTATAAAACACAATTTTACCATCTGTACCACGTGCATTCTCTTTCCCCCCTTTCCAGGGTGACTGCATCTCTCAGAATTTCTCAGACATTTTACGTCTCTAATCTTTTCATGATATATGTTATGCACTATAGTTATAATTTATGCTTTAATTATATTTTGCTTCCCAGGTTCTGAAATCAAACATCTGTTGTCACTGTGACAAGGCCTCCTTTTGAGTCTGTTTCAGATGATCCATTACTCTTCAGAACCACTTATTCATGTGCCTTCAAAAGCCCCAGATTGTTGCAGCACATTACATCAAATTCCTTTTGTCCTTCTGCCTGAGGTCAAGGATTTTCTACGTCTACCTGAGATTCACTCCAGTCTCCCCAGTTCTGGGACTATGGACATGCACCACATGCCCAAATGAAAATCAAAGAAGCATCTGAGGTATGATAAAATACACAGTTGGTTATATGTAAAACTGATTAGAGTAAAAGACATTCTGCCATTAACCTCCCTCAAAATACTCCCTCCTCCCTTTAGCACATTGCCTTTGTCACTTTCTGAAGAAATTCTGGAAATTCCTACTTCGTGACCGTCTCTATGAAATGTGATTTTAAAAAAATACTGTGAATGCTGCTGCTAAGCACCATCCAATGGAAAGGGAGGGAAAACTATTGCAGCGGGTCCTCGTCCACCTCACTTATCAGATTGGCAACCATATGGCTTTTAGCCCTTCCTCAAAGTCCAATGAGCCTTGAAGGTAACCGGTTTGTGTCTATTCAGGACACGGAGGCAGCCATGACAGCACAGCTAAAGATACTCTCAAAAGAGGACTTCCAGAACTGCTTCAGAAAGTAGCAAGAAAGATGGGATAAGTAAATGTTTCTATTTCTAGCTAGGGAGGATTTATGACAATATGTCTTTTCCTGTAACTTTGCCTTTAAAGTTTCACCATACATTCCCATGGGGAAGGCCATGTCAATTTCTATCAGCATTGTGTACATGGTACCAAGGAAATATTTGTAAAACAGTGTGTGCTTTAAAAAATTCGCCAATTGGCTAACAAAATTTCTTGAATGACATATCTAATTTCAAAATGATTTGAAAGGGTGGGGGAGATAGCTCAGCGGCACAGTGCCTGCCCAGCAAAGCACAAGGTCCTGAGTTCAATTCACAGTACCCAAAAGAGATTTGAAATAGCATGTTGATTACATCTCAGTTCTTATAAATAGTTGTATGTCTGCATTAATATATAAAATAATTATGGTATTACTTATTAGAGTACTCTTAGAGCTCTCTATATACCTGGACTATGCCTTTCATGCACACACACACACACACACACACACACACACACACACACATATATGTAAGAACTAATAGTTCTTATGTAAGAACTAATTCCGTGTGAACTTTTCACAGCATTTCCTTTTAGTTATTCTCAGCCTTGGAAATGAAAATAAAATAAAAGTCTAGTGTGGCTTTAAGTAGAATGGCATTAAGAGTGGAAAATAACTTGAAAAGTATGTTTTTACACCCATAAAACTGGGCATAGAATGATGGTAAAGTTATGTTTTGCTCTTACATTGGCAAGCTACCATTTTGAAATATTAGATATATTACCAAGTCTTAGTCTATCTCATCTGAGTTGTTGGAAACAAACTTGATTTTTGGAAATGAAACCCATATTGTAGTTTTACAATAAAATATCACAAGATACAGCTCAAACACTATAGCAAGGATTCTTTATAAGATGCCCATGTGTCGTGTGCATAAATATTATGCAATGAACCTGAACATAACAGAAAAAGAAAATAATTCCTACCTGATGAATTGTGCTTTTATAAGATTATTAATATTGTTTAATTTCAGCTGGCCAAAGACAGTAATCTATCCCATTTTCCATATTTGGGTGTGATTTTCTCTATCTAGAATTTTAATCCTATGGATTTTGTTTAATTAGAATATGTTCAGAAATACAAGTTTTTATTAACTAAGTGAATAAACCTGACCTTAGGTAAATTATTTCAGGGTTCAGTTTAAAGTGAACATTCTATATAATCTCAGTTTGCCAAAATAGACCTGTGCCTGGCAGATGTGTTTCACAATGTGCTGTTAGCACTGTTGCATTTGCAGTTCTGAGATAGGTCTGTGTGGGTAGCTGTGCGTACTGGAGCTCATATGTACGGAAATCTTTCAACGCAATCAAGAGATGAACACACGCAAGGTTTGAGAAAAGTCTTCTTGTTTCTTAGATCAGACTATCTGCAGGGTCAGCTGTAGTGCAGCCGTTATCACAGGGGTACATCACCAACCAGCAGGGGCCTTTGTTTCTGGGTCTCTGTCCGAGCTTCCACTCAGAAAGAGCATTTTCCAAGCCGCAGGAGTCCCAGACATTCTCCTCAACCCCAGGCTCTGCTATGGATGTAAGAACACATGTAGTGGGCTCATAGGAAGCTATGAAACTTTGTCCTTCCTACCCTCTCACAGCACATAAAGATTGTAGGTGGTCTTCCTGCCATGGCCCTGTAAGTATAAGCAGAAAACCACAATTTCTTCCCTGGAGCATCAGACATGATGAGCAGGACGAATAGCTCCAGCCACCCTTCATCCAAATTAATTACCAAAGCTGAATCTAGCTTTTGAGATTCAGTTAAGCTATCACAGCGACTAGACTAGTTCACATCAAAGTTATCATTTTTAAAGATCTCTTAATATTAACCATGAAACACAGGTTTAATGAAATCATTTATCAAATTTTAGAATTCAGGAATAATCCCAAATCCTCCCAGAAAACAATCAAATCTTGAAAAGCTATAAAAATGTAAAGAAAAAAGGATGTTGTGTGCAATTAATTTTATATTATATTTACATTTAATTTGGCACTATCCTTTCACACAAATGTCTGAAAATTAGATTAGACACTATTACTACCTGTTGTAGGAGGAGGGCAAAAGCAACTCGGGGTCCAGAGGGTACAAACAGAGGTTCACATCTGGACAACTCCACGTGCAGCCCTGGCCTTACCAGGGAGATGCTGAGCAGTTTGAGAAAGCGAGGCCCCGAAAATACATTGCATGATGCGTTCTGGACATTAGGCCACTCATGTAAAATCTGTTCATTCTAATTTAAGCTTCAGTCTACTAAAATGAGAAGGGAGGGGATGATCTGTGCCTCATGGGTGGCTTAAAAGTTCAGCTCCAGATTCCCGCAAGAATTACACTCAGATTCCCTTACATTACAATCTCCTGATGATAAGACGCTAGTGAAAGAAATAGGGCTGCTGAAATGGTGTGAAGTTCAGAATGACAGAAGAAATCATGAATGTAACCTTTTAACATTTGGTGGAGAAAGAATGTGTAATGTATGTGTTAATTATGCATTAAAAGGCAAGCAAATTGGGGGAAAATATTTGTTCAGGAAATTTAAGTAAATTACCAATAGACAACCATGATTCATTTTGATTTATGAGCTAGACAGACAGATGCATATATGTGTGTGTATGGATGTGTGTGTGAGTGTGGTTGGACATATGCATCCTAAATTATGTAACACTCTCATGCAATAATCACTGTCCTATTATGAGGGAGCTTGCAAACTTGGCAACGCTGCTGCCTCTCACATTACACAGCAGTCTTAGTAATATTTATTGAAGCAATTTTAACAAGATTTCAATTAGCATATCTCATGCAAATTTTATTAATTATTTTATCAGTCATTTGCCTTGTTACTCCTCTCAAAGTGTTAGTTTAAAACACTATCCCTTCCACAGTCAGTCTCATGTTTGTCAGCTATTTGTTAGTGCAGGATCCAGGTGGCAAGAAGTAGATTTTTATATGACTTCTAAGGTGAGGGAAAAACACTGAGCAGTGATGTTAGAAATAAAATGCTTAGGTTTGGAGGGATCCTAACTTTGTGATCGCAACAGTATCCTCCCCTGAATGAAAATGCAACTGAAGTCCCTGGTTCCCTTAGGGAGGAAGGCACGCTCAAAAGTCTACATTTGAAACAATAGCATCATTGGCCAACTTCATGCCCTGTTCTAATGCGATGTGTCAGGGCCTAATCAGGTCTGTTTCACAGCGCTTTGCTCCATAAGAGCAGATTTGTTTAAGCACAACCTCTATTTCAGCATGACTGCAGAGGGAAGAATAGCGGACCAAACCAGGCATAGCTCACGGGTTGTGTTGTGGGCACAAAGTGAATCCATCATTTGCAAGAGAGGCAAGGGAAAATGACAGGCTCATTCATGCCTTGGAGACATTTTTAGGTCTATTGAAAATTTTAATCTGTGCACTCTGGATGAACCTTCTGCACTCCTTAATTTAGTCCATGTAGCCATGTGTGGAGTCTGTCTGCGTCAGATAGGGCCGACTTCTGTAGGAGGCTGCCCCTCCCAGCGGTTTTCTCCTGTGAATCCATCCTGCCTTGAACCTAGCACACACAAACACAAGCTCCATTTACAGGGGGACTTCGGAGTAAATTAAATGCTGAATTTGTTTCTTTAGAAATCCCATGGGCCACTGGGTTAAAGCATAGCATTGCAGCAACTGCTTTAATTTAGGATTAAGCATACTGTGCACTTTCCAAGGAAATTTTATATTTGTAAGTACACATCCATAGAAATGGGGGAATACCCCCCTCCCTTGTTACCATAAAAGGTTTTTAAAATAGTTTTAAAAAGCAACCATATGCTAAGTGATGCTGCAAATCAGCAAATTCAAAATCATTCTCTTTTGGTAAAAAGCATTGGAAGCAGACAAATAAACCAGCATGCTGGTAAAATTGTTGCCTTGCTGATAAGGTCGTCACAAGCCTTCTACCAAAGGCTGCTAGTTTAGAGGCCTCTTTTCTGTGACTCTGTTCTGTGCATGCCATGGTGATAAGTCTAGGACTGTAATATTTACAAATATTTGGGTCCAAGATGGTAGGCCTGAGTTTCCTTATCAGACTTAGAAGTCAGTACTGGCAGACCACATCTTATGCCTATGAAAGAGACTACGCATCATAGGGAACACTTGTGTTCTTATGTTTCTTAAATTTGAATCCGAATCAGAGGTGAAAATGTGAGGAAATAGAAAGATTCAGGATCCTAGTGCTGTCCTCAGTGTTTTTACTTTAAAATAATGTGTTGGAGAATCTTCCCTAATTTAGTATCTTTAGATTATTTTCAGTTTCTCTGAGTATCCTTTGCAAGGTTAAACTTTAGTAAAATGATCTACCTCTTCTTCTTAAGTCATAGATTCAGTTTAAAAAGAAGAATATCCTTTAAAATAAAGTTCAGGAAAATATAGACAAAAAAATCCATTTAAAGATTGTGAATACTCTCGACCTTTTACTGTTTGTATGTTTAGTTTAAGTTATTAATGAGACTTACGTGTTCATTTTGAAATGGAATGTTTCTTTCCCTTCCTGTGCTTTTTCACTAGCTGTAAAGTTTGGAATAAATCAGTAAAGTTTGAAATAAAAATAATTATTGCTGTGTTTGAGGTAGATATACAGTTCGGCAGCATGTGGCATTTTCTGTAGGTCAGAGGAGCACATGGATTTTTGGAGGTAAAAAGTTCAGTTCATGAGGAAGAACAGAGACAACCCAAGGCAAAACGGCTACAGTAAAACAAACCAGCTTGAGCCGGGCTGAGTAAGCCCCTGTCCATAAATCTTATTAATCAGGGATACTTCAAAATAAAGCAAGCAAGGGAGAGAAGTTCATCCTATTTTAGACTTTGCCCGGTTTCTTACTTAAAAGAGAGGATAGGAAAAAGAAAATATCAGAAAAATGCAAACAGATATTTAAATCAAAGAATAACACAATTTTTATAACCTGAAGAATATCATCATGTGTAATATTTTAAAGGACATAGACAGCCTATAGGAAGTGTGTCAAAATTGTATATTTGCACATGTGCAGAATTTCTACTGGTTTCATTAAATAGTCTTATTTTTAGGAGGTTCTATCTCCGTGCTGCATAATTTCCTCTGCTTGACCTATTGAGATAAAAATAATGATCATTCAAAATGTATCCCCTGTCTAAATGTATTGTTCAGGGCGCTTTCATTCTGGAACACTTGCTGTTTCACTTCTTTTCATTTTAAGAAGAATTCTTTATCCTGGTTTCTAAAAACAGACATCGAGAAAGGAAATTGAATAAAGTAAACTAAGATGATCTCATTGTGGGTGTGCCAAAGCCTCCTGAAGCATTGTAACCTAGACATTTTATCTTAATGTCTAAGGAGAGAAAAACAGAGAAATCAGCACATATAATAATGTAAACACTTACATAAGCATAACTAGCCCATTATTGAATTTAAATTATGAGAATAATTACTTGGTAAGTCGTAAAACAAGGTATCTTTATAAAACTTCAAAGCTATAAATGTAGTCAAATAGTCCAAATGATTTTTATTTTAAAATATGGTTTTAATTTATTATAAAAAAACGTAACATTACAAAATTTCAAACTGTATATATGTATACTATAAACTAAGCGATCCTATCTCAAACTACCAAGTAATACTAACATTTTGGACACTAACATAAGAGTACTAACATTATTTTTATTATTTTCACTCATTGAGGACTGATTTAAACATAACTATATAGAAATGGATGAATAGAAAAGTAAAATTTTACTTTCTAAATGAATTTGTGTGAAAGAATAAAATCAGCTCATGTAAATAAAGAGCAAATTTTTAAAAATATTTGTCCATATTAGTATGTCTTTGATTATCATTATGGAATATTTAATATACCAACATGAATTTTTAGGAATAAGAATTCTGCATATTTATTTCCTATATATATATAGGAATATAGAATATAATTATAATAATTATATTCATTTCATATATATATATATATAATATAATTGCTTAACCAGATTTCTGAGCACTTACTTTATTTCTTTTATCCTCCTACTGAAAAGAGCTTCTGCAGTTTATTTTTCCTCAGAAAGAAACAGATCAATTATAATGATCTTAAATTACCCATTTTTAGGCATATGATGCAAATTTCTTAAATAAGACTTCCATTTGAATAAACAACAGTCTCCCAGTTTTATGTACCTTTTTTGAACTTCATTGATTAACAATTATATTTACTTATTGAGTATTTTTAATTATTATGTATTTGTTTCATTTCTAATCAATATTATGGTCTTTTATATTACCTGTCTTTTCTTATATTTTACCATTATTTTGCTTCTTATATTTTCAGAAATCTTAAAAGTCATCTCAAATTTATAAAGTTAAATACACCATTTCATTGTAGGTTGTACTTTTTCATAGGTGATTACAGTATTTTTTACTCAAGTCATAAAAATACTCCATCTTTAATTTTATTATTGTTTTTGTTTTTATATTTTTTGAATAACACATTTTGTGTTCTATGTATCAAATATTTTGAGAACAGATATGATCTTATATTTTTATGGTTACCTTAATATATTTATGAAATAATGTAACTTTTTCATTTTCATAGTGTATTTTTAACATCTAGGAAAATTGAGACATAACTGCATCAGCATTATTTCTGTGTTGAATAAGTTTTTCCTATTCAGTAGAATAACACTAAAATCATTGTAGCTCTAATACTATTTTAATATTTCATAGACTAAATTATTTTATTATTACTATCTTTTAAAATCTGGGCAAATTCTTATTAATTCTTTGAAAATCATGCTATCGTTCTTTTGTTAATTTCTCACACATTATGTTATGTGCATTTATGTTTCACTCAGGAATGTTGCTTTTTAAGAACATTTTGTGTAGATTCATGAGGTTTTATAAACTTCTCTTATTCCCCCTCACATCCTATCTCTCTTTCAAGATATATATAAAGCTGATTCCTCAATGAAAATCATATCTATGGAAGGTGTTATTGAAATCTTTCTGTCTACGTGCTTCCTACTTATCATTAGATTTTTGGAGAGCTAGTACTCTGAATAATTATTTCCTTGCTTTGTATATTGAATAAAAATATTTGCAAAGTTAGTTTTTCAGTACTGTAATTTCTGATAAATTTTCTGAAATTTTTATCCTTCATTTTAGTTAAAAAGGAACAACACCTGTAATCACAGAGGACCCCATACACCATTGCTCTCCTCAAGGCCGGAAAGACAGGTCTGAGACTGGCTACCACACCTGCCGTTAAGCAGCTGATAGTCCAAATTTATTATACATATATATATCTTTTGATAGTTGAGTCTTCCTTTGATCTTATACACATATTAGTACATATTATTTTTCAAAGGCAGATTTTAATAATTATAATTTCTATTCTGTCCTGTTATATTGTGAACATAAACTTGTTTCTTAGATTAATTTTCAGGATGTTTTGGGCTATTTTTATTTTAGTTTACTGAGTCAAATGCTTGGTTTATTTTCATACCTTTCCACTGGTTTTGCCATGTTTAACCTATGACTTTACTGTGTGGCTTCTAAAAAGATATCAAACGTACTTTGAACCTTTAATTTTACCCATGTTCAGTACCCAGTAAGACTTTTTTCTAGAGATAGACTTACACATAGATATAGCACAGATAAGTCAGAGCTATGAGGTATAGTAGATTGGTGCTTCCACAGATAGAGAAATGAGGGAAAGGAAGCAACTCCATCTGGTTTGCGTTCATTCCTTAGACAGTACAAACAATCCCTCTCCTCCTCTATCTCCTCCCTTTGGGCTTCAGGGTTAAGGGTCTAGTTGTTTAAATAAGAAGGTCCTGAGATGTTGAGTGAATAAGCAGCAAGCTTGTCCCGCCTCGGTCCCCTCCCATCACCTGAGCAGGTGTCTGTCATATAGGGGACCTGCACGCTGCCTTTCAGGTTCTGATAAAGCAAGAGCTTGACTTTAAGAGGCTGCTCCTGAGATTCCAGATGCAGTCAAGCTTGAGGTCTGCTCCTGGGTCACCCTGAGCAGGACAAAAGAACAACCTCCTTCTGCATAGGGCTGGGAATCTATACTAACAGATTTGTCCACATCTGCAGGAGGTTTAGGACTGTCACTTAAAAGTCATAGAAAAAACAAAATACACGAAAGAGCACAAAGCATCAGCTCTTTCCAGGTGTAGTCAAGTGCTAATGTCTAAATAGCAGATTTGATGAAACATATTCAAATAAATTGAAGTTTGCAGGTTAGAATAGGAGACAACACACTCCTGTCCACCCCAGACAAAGGACAGGAGATGTGTGGGCGCAGGAGGTGAACCATGTCACTGTAGGACCCTCTTCGCCAGAGCTCCCGCCTCTGGTCCCTCAACCTACACTCCAGAAAACAATCTATGGATCTAAGCCAATTCAGGAAAGCCAATATTCTAGCAGAGTGAAGTTTAGGGTTCATTCCAATGTCCTTAATTTGGTTGTACAAATCAACATCTCATGACATGTAAGAATGTGTATGTCTGTGTGGTATAGACCTTGAACTGCCAATGATTATTCTGAACCAGAATTTAGATTATTATCATGAGTCTGATTTAGTGATTTATTAAAGCCATGGTCACAAGTGATTTTTATCTTTCTTGTCAATGAGTTTCATAATTTCCCACACTGCCTCATTGTACCTGTAGGCTGGAATGTGAGAGCTACATTGCCATTTGAGGGTAGACTTGATAAACATCTGTTCTATTTCTACCTCAGACTCTTGAAAATTAAAAGTACATTTGCATAAAAAAGAAAAAAATTCCCACAATTAATTCTTAAACAAAATGTAAATTTGAAATCCCTAGTTGCTTATTCTTTTCTAATGAATGGCCTACATCACTGTTATGAGTAGTATTTGAGAATGTTTGCACACAATTTCTTTTCCATATTAATGTCTAAAAGAAACACTACAGAAGCAAGCTCTGTGAATTTTTTCATTCTCTAAATAAATTATTGAGGTTTATTTAAAAATAATTCCAGTATTTGCATGATGGATGCAAAATGCTTTCAAAATCACATTATGGCAACAAATGATAGGTATTATTATTTCTATGACAGAGTAGTGGTCCGTGGGGTGTAAATAACACATTGTCACTATCTAGTCATCTTTTGAAGGACAGATAGGCCATTTCCATAATTTAGCTACTGTGGACTGCGCTGCTGTGAACATGGATAAACATATATCACTATTGTATGATGACTTCCCCTAGTAGAGGAATAGCTGGTCAAACAGAATTTCTATTTTTAGGAATCTCCGTATTGATTTCCATAGTGATGTGAATTTAAGTTGCTTCTTTGGTTTTTGTTTTGTAAATCAGCAAATGCAAAACTTGACTTTCTTGTTAACACAAGTGGCTTAGAATGGATGTTTTTTGCAGCGTTTATTTTTTTGTAGGAAAATCCAGGCAGAAATTCCTCAACTCCTTGGTCACGTGATTCCTGGCAATGTTTTTTCTTTCCACTTAGCATAAAGGGGAATGTCTGACCTCCACTCTGCAACTCTAGCCTGGGTTCTCCTTGACTTTCTCTGGCCTGCATGAGCTGCCCTGGAAACGTGGCCTCAGCTCTGCTTTCTCCTCCGTGTGCAAGTCTCTGGATCTACTTCCGGAGAAGAGGAAAGGCTGGGCATCTTTGCTGACTGCTCTCCACTCTGACTCAGCCCTTCCTTGTGAGCCCTGTCCTTCAGAGTCTCCAGGCAGCCTCAAAGAGAGCCCCTATTCCCCACGGTGCCTCCAGAATGGCTCATCCTCCCAAGGCTAGTTCAAGGCCTATTCTCAATTTGATATTCTGTTGAACCATGAAAACTCCCACCTCAGTTTCCATTTAGTTCAACTAAAACTGCTTCCTAGAAGATGGTTTCTGTTCTGCCTGCTTCCACCATTGCAGCTGCTGTCAGTGGCATTTGACTCAGCCCTCTGCTCCTGAGAGAAGAAGACGCAGTGAAGATGAGGCATAAAAGAAAGAAAAGACTCTCTGGTCTGAAGCTGAAGAGGTTTGTGCTGAAAGCAAAAAGCGATCACTGAGGCACAGTGGACCCTGAGGTGTCCTGAGGAGAGGATGTTCCCCTTCAGCACCGTCCCGCAAGGTGGCTTCTCCCCTTCAGCTCTGGGAGCATAGTTGCTGACCTGATCTGCAGTGAGCAATGCACAAGCTCCCAAACAAAGCAGCAGTCAGGAAAAGCAAGAGGCAAGGCCAGGAGTCACCTCTTTTCCTGGATGAGACTGCATGTGTGCTGGCCTCCCCTTTGCAATAGAGATGACGTTTTCTCATGGAGACAGTACTGACACCATGAAAGGGTGAGTAACTCCAATTGTGGGACCATATTTGGTGTTCATTATGCATTAAGTTAACTTTTATGGCTCTACTTCAGAGGCCAGCCACATTTCCAACACTCTCTCTAGGAAAAGGTCAAGTTGTGGGCAAAGAATTATAAAATCAACTATTAAACTTAGCCTATTTACATCTACACTGAGCTTGTGTATGAGGAAGGCATGTCCACCAACCATGGTCTCTACTGGAGTTTCCGAAGTGGGAATTCCTTCGGAGCCTCAGGATTATTGTGTTGTCCTTCAGAAAATGTGGGCATCTTTATTGCTGTGATTCTGTGGGTCACAAGTTGGGATGAGTCTCATTTCTGGTTGGTTCCCTTAAAAACCAAATTACTGGTTTTGCTTTTTGGTGTTTCATTAGTGGAGTCTGCTGAAGCAGTTAAGGGCTTGTAAAGTTCACTTGCCAGCTAGGAGTTCCTGACACATTTATTTTCTTGCCAATGTTATTATGTCAGCAAGTACACGTGGGTGGTGAAGGAGGCCCAGGAAATATTAACTGCTCACCAGTTCAATACAAAGCTGCAAAAATAATGCAAATGGGGAAAGAGACTGTCATTAATCCCAACATTCTAGGATTAAAAAAAAAAAAAGCTAAAGGCTTGAAAATAAAATTGCCAGCATTGCATATACATTTTTCATGTCAATTTGTCATAACCTGAAAATTAACATTGTACACAAGGAGTTTTGGTGCTACATAAAGTCTCACCTCTCAATGGGCTTTTACCCAGTGTGCTGTCTTCTATAAGCCTCTGTAAAAGGAATAAACACAACTTCCAGGAAGATGGCGACCAGGTGAGCAGCAAAGAGGAATCCTCCCAAAGAGAGATCTCTAGCTTGAGACAGGCTCGGCACGTGTGGGTGCCAGGTCCACGGCCGCAAAATTCCAACTGAACATGTTGCTCTGCACTACCCAAGCCTCGGGGGGATGGCTCAATTTGCCACTGCGAGGAGTGGGCAGGCCTGGAGAGCTGGGCACCTGAGGCACTCAGCGTGGTGCGCAGGTGGCGGCTTGGCCGAGTCCGTGCAACTTGAGGGCACCGTGGCGGGATGGTCCCTCCCATCTCCCGACCATGCACGGCTCACCGGTGGCTGCGGCCAGAAATTGGCGTTTTGGCAGCTGTGGAGCGGGGCGGACTTGGAGCCCACGCTCCTTGGGCAAACTGTGCTAACCTGGGTTGTGGACCGGGGTCCCGCTCTGGTCCCCGTCCCCGCAGTCGGTGCCCTCCTCGGCCTGAGCACGGACACTGCGGCAGCTGCAGTTGGCGGCTCCTGCGAGAGCACCGAGGAGGCAGAAAAGTGCTGGGGAGCGGCGGATCTCAGGCAGGGCACGAGATATTGGCACTTTGGAGCTCTCCTGACTGCACGGATTCTGGAACGGGTGAGCCAATTGCACGATGCAACTGGATCTCTGAGTCAGGGAAAAGCTCGACTCAGGGAGATACACATGAGCAGCACTCCTGGCTGCACAATCCCAGGGACGGGTGAGTTGCTTGGGCACCCCAGCCGGATTTCTGAGTGGGGGAGGAGCTGTGCCCAGCGAGGGACATCCGAGCAGCCATACTGACTGCACAGACCCGGGACGGGAAAGCTGGTGGGCGCCCCGACCAGATTTTTGAGTGGGGGAGGAGCTCCACCCAGGGAGGAACACCTGAGCAGCCCCCTGGCTGCATGGTCCCCAGGATGGCGAGCTGTTTATGCGCCCCAGCCAGGTCTCTGGGTAGGAAGTAACTCAGTCCACAAAACAGCATATGAGCAGCCTATTGAGGGGAACTCTCAGCAGAAAGCTTAAGGGACATTCTCCTGAAGAGAAGGAGTCACTGGAGCAGCCTTTGCAATGGACCTTTGCCTGGTGAACTGCCTGGGGAATTTATAGCTCAATATTTTGAATCTGATACCCAAAAATGGGAAGACAGAAGAACAAAATACAGTCTCAGAACTCAACCCCACCCAGAACAAGTCCTGGATGCGAGGATACAGGGCAACTAGGAAGCCACATACCTGCAAGTTCTGAAATGATTGCATCCGAAATAAAGAAACAACTCCATCAGGCCATAGAAGAACTTAAAGCAGAAATAAGCCACATACCTGCAATAATCTCTCAGACAAAAAATGAACTGAAAACTATAATGGAAGAAATGTTCCATACACATAGAGGAGAAATAGACAAAAGAATAGAAGAAAGTAGGAAACAAATGGAAACGTTACAAGAGCAATTTAGGAATGAATTACCACAAATGAAAAAGGTCCAAAGAGACTGCCAGGAATTGAAAACTTCCATTGAAAGCTGGGAAAACCGCTTAAATGAAACCGAAGATAGAATTTCAGACCTTGAAGACAGCATGGCAGCTTATGAACATGAAAGAAAGAATCTCATAAAATCATCAAAGACCCAAGAAAAATCAATCCGACAGCTGCAAGATTTGGCAAAACGAAATAATATTCGAGTAATAGGAGTCAGTGAAACAGCAGGAGACAACATAAATGATATAAAAAGAATATTTGCTGAAATAATAGCAGAAATTTTCCCAAAGAAGATAAAAGATACTGAAGTACAGTTAATCGAGGCATATAGAACCCCAACGAGCCATAACCCAAAGAAAACCACACACAGACATATAATAGTCAAGATCACAGACATCCAGCAAAAGAACACAATAATAAAAGCTGCTAAAGAAAAGAAACAGATCACCTATAAAGGAAAGCCCATCAGAATCACAGCAGACTTCTCAACAGAAACCATGAAATTAAGAAGAGCTTGCAGTGAGGTATTGCAGATTCTGAGACAAAACAGCTTCCAAACCAGAATGATGTATCCTGCAAAACTATCCTTCAAATTCAGTGGAGAAATAAAACATTTCCATGACAAAGAACAACAAAAGAACTTCATGAGTGCCAAACCAGCATTGCAAGAAGCACTAAAAGATATTCTAGACAGAGAAAAAAATGACCACAATCTCAAGAACAACAATAGAAAGAAACCCTCAAACAGAACAAGTAAGTAAACAGATAGCAAAAGTAGGAAAACAACAAGTAAATAATATGACTAGAATAAGCCAACATATAACCATTATAACCATTAATGTAAATGGCCTCAATTCACCAGTCAAAAGGAAAAGATCGGCAGAGTGGATTAAGGAACAAAATCCAACAAGATGCTGTACACAGGAAACACATGTTACTCAAAAGGAAATCCACAGGCTGAAAGTTAAAGGATGGAAATCAATTTTCCATGCAACAGCTCCCCAGAAAAAAGCAGGGGTAGCTATTATGTTTGCAGGCAATGTAAACTTCAAACCAAAAACAATCAAAAGAGATAAAGAAGGACATTACATACTAGTTAGGGGAAAGCTGCAAGAGGAAGAGATAACAATCCTAAACACTTATGCACCAAACAATGGAGCACCAAACTTTACAAGTCAAGTTTTAACAGACGTGAAAAATCAACTAACTAATGACACTATTTTGATGGGGGACCTAAACACCCCTCTGATGCAGAGAGACAGGTCAACTGGACAGAAACGCAGCAAAGAAATAACAGACCTGAACCAAAAGTGTGAACAAATGGGCTTAGTAGATGTATACAGAGTGTTCCACCCCACAACATCAGAATACACATTTTTCTCAGCTGCACATGGGTCTTTCTCTAAAATTGACCACATTCTAGCCCATAGAGCATATCTACCTAAACGCAGAAGAATTGAAGTTATCTCATGCATATTATCTGACCACAGTGCAATGAAACTGGAAATTAATGACAAAGGGAACTCCAAAAACCACATAAACACTTGGAAATTAGACCACAACCTCCTGAACAACCAATGGGTCACACAAGAAGTTAAAGAAGAAATTAAAAAATACCTACAAATAAATGAAAATGCAAGTACAACCTACCGGAATCTGTGGGATGCAATGAAAGCAGTTCTCAGAGGGAAATTTATAGCAATGAACTCATATATAAAGAAAACAGAAAGACAGCAAATAAATAGCCTAATGCTACACCTCAAACTCTTAGAAAAGGAGCAACAAGCCAAACCAAAAGCCCAAAGAAGGGAGGAGATTATAAAACTCAGGGCAGAAATTAATGCAATTGAGATGAAGAAAACTCTACAAAAAATAAGTGAATCAAAGAGTTAGCTCTTCAAAAGAATAAATAAAACTGAGAAACCCCTAGCCAACCTTATCAAAAAAAGAAGGGAAAGAACTCAAATTCATGCAATAAGGAATGAAAAGGATGAAATCACCACAGATCCCACAGAAATGCAAAAGATCATTAATACCTATTTTGAAAATCTTTACTCCCATAGGATAGAAAATTCAGATGAAATGGACAGATTCCTAGAAAGGTACAAATTACCAAAATTGAATCAGGAAGACTCAAAAATCCTGAACAACCCAATATCAATTAACGAGATTGAAGATGTCATAAAAAACTTATCAACTAAGAAAAGCCCAGGCCCTGATGGATTCACAGCAGAATTCTACAAAACAATCAGAGAAGATCTAATGCCAACACTCCTCAAACTCTTCAATGAAATCGAAAACAAAGCAACTCTCCCTAACACATTGCGGGAAGCAAGTATCATACTGATACCAAAACCAGAGAAGGACCCAACCAAGAAAGAGAACTATAGGCTAATCTCTCTAATGAACATAGATGCAAAGTTACTCAACAAAATAGTAGCAAATAGAATACAGCGAATCATAAGGAAAATTATACACCACGACCAGGTAGGATTCATTCCAGGAATGCAGGGTTGGTTCAATATTTGCAAATCAATTAATGTAATACACTATATTGATACAGTCAAAGAGAAAACCACATGATCATCTCAGTAGATGCAGAAAAGGCATTCGATAAAGTCCAACATGCGTTCATGTTAAAAACCATAGAAAAATAGGAATAGATGGCCTCTACCTCAATCTGATCAAAGCCATCTATGACAAACCAACAGCCAACATCATACTAAATGGACAAAAACTGAAAACTTTCCCTTTAAAGTCAGGAACAAGACAAGGATGTCCATTGTCACCACTCCTATTCAACATAGTTCTGGAAGCACTAGCCAGAGCAATCAGACAAGAGAGAGAAATAAAAGGAATAAGGATAGGAAAGGAAGAAGTCAAACTATCACTATTTGCAGATGACATGATACTATACATGGAGGACCCCAAAA
>PVLD010008745.1:0-81723 GCA_004027595.1 Dinomys branickii
GGATCCCTGGGAGTTGCTGTGGCTCTGATGTGGGTGCTGATGCACCCCACCGCTCCCCACTGGCAGCCGCCCACAGAGTGGAGAGGCAGGAGGCCACAGCCTCGAGGCAGGCATAGAGCTGGGTGTGGTAGGATGTGTACTGGCTGCTCTGGCTCCACCTTGCCTCCCGGTGCTGATTAGGAAGGTTGCTGCAGAGTGGTTTGCACATTTTAATAGTAGTTCTCTTCTCTACTTTTTCACTATTGCACTGAGGGGTGTAAGGCTCAGATTTCATTATTTAAGCTTGCGCAGAGTGGACTTGTGGAAAACAAGGGACACTCTCAGCTCCACGGGTTATGTAGAAGAAGCGAAAACATATCTGCTGCCTTCTGTGTATCCTGGGTTAGCCAGGTTTCCTTACTGAAAGACTTACTCGTGGTATACAAAGGTACGTACAGATCTCCAAGAAGGACCTAAACAATACGGCAATCTCTTGCAGGCAAGGATGTGAAGGAAAAAGGAAACTTTCTGCACTGCAGGTGGGGATGTAAATTAGTACAGATAGTACTGAAATCGGTGTGGCGCTCCCTCAGAACACTAGAATAGAACTACTATCTTATCTAGCTGTTCCACTCATTGATATGTACCTGAAACAAAGTTAGCGTGCCAGAGCGATACATAGCGATGCATATTGCAACACAATTCAAAACAGCCTAGGCGGAACCAGCCTACACCCCGGTCATGGTTACATCTGGAGGTCCCCTCAGTGCCTCCTGTGACCATAGGTGGGCCTTTGGGGAGGTGCCTGAATCATGGGGGTGTGATACGCATCTGTGGATTAGGTAGCTGATGAGTTTATAGCTAGGTGTGATCTGGGAGGTGAAGCCTGGTTGGTGGAGGTGGTCACTGGGGGCGTGGCCTGAGAGAGTCTATCTCCCTCCCTCCTCCTTTGATCTCCCTCTGCTTCTGGCCTGCCATGCCCTGCCATGCTTGCTCTCTGCCATGCTGCTCTGCATTGGAGCCAGCTGCCCATAGACTGAAACCTCTGCAAACTATAAGTCAAAATAAATCTTACCTTTTTAAAATTGTAGGTGTTAGGTATCGTGCATGAGTGATGAAACTGTAGCTAAGACAATTCCTAATAACAGATGAATGAATAAAGCACGAGATATAGCTATTATTCAGCCATAAGGAAGAATGAAATTCTGTCTTTGGCAGGGAGATGGGCAGATCTGGAGATCATCATATTTTGTGAAGCCAGCCAGATGCAGAAAGACAAACAGCACGTCCTCCCTAATATGTGGAATCTAAACAAAACACAACAAAAAACGGGAGACTATTACTAGACAAAAGAAAAATGAAGAGGGAGAGAAGAGATGGGTGTAAGTGCCAGTAATGGGGAGGATGGACAGGCACAAAATATGTGCATTGAAGCCCCCCAAAATGTGAAACTGGGGTGAAGGTGGGGCAAGAGGAGTGGTAGGATAAAATTGACCAAAATACGCTGTATGCATCTACAAATCTGCCAAAACAAAACCCATTAATCTGTAAAACTAGTTAAAAAACAATGAAAAGAAGAATACGGCAATTTCTTTTTTTGTTCATATAGTCTTTTCTTTTTATCTTCCAGGTACACTAGGGGCCTATGTGCCTGAGAAACATTAAGCTGAAATGTTCTTCAGAGGAGAGAAAATCGAGGAGCCATTCGGTCAGCTTCAGGTATTTGGTTTCAGGTATAGGACTGGCTCAGCCTTTTGTAAGGTACTTGGTGTGATAACTGATAGAAGCCATGTGGGAAAGAAAGTGGGTCAAACATCACTGTGTGAGATGTCTGATGTTTATTTTTTGACTTTGTGTTTTGAGCAGAGACTTTGGAGAAAGGTTTTTCTCTTTCTCCTCTATTCTCACCACAATAGTTTCTGTTGGTCAGGAGGCGGAGTGGCTTGGCTGGGTGTTCTGGCTGTGGTCTCACCTCTGAAGGTTGGTTTGGGGCTGGAAGATTCCAGGGTGGCATGTATCATTACATTTTGGCAAAAACCTCAGTTCCTCACCATGTAGGCCAAATATAAAGCTGCTCACCACATGGCAGCTGGATTTTTTCAAAGCAAGTGATCCATGAGAGAGCAAGGAGGAACGTGCACTGTCTTTTATGATGTCATCTTCAAAGTTACATTTAACCATTTCTGCAGTACCCCATTGCATCTCTGTACACCAGTCAGTCCCGTTCCCCCCATTCAAGGAGGAAGTTGGCTATAGAATGGCAAAAAGTCCAGGATGGAGGAGACACTGGGGTCATCCTGGAAGTTGGTTCTACAGCTACTTTATAAAGAAGGAAATGATGATGTGAGCATCCTTTAACAGGTGATCGCATTTTCCAATGGCTAAAATCATGGGTGTTTGCGAGAGATTGTATCAGTGTTCCTCTCCAAGGAGTGTAACTCTGGGCTCATGACTTGCTCCTTCTTTCAGCAAATGTTCATTGAGCCCTGTGATGTGCTCCCTCTGCAGTGGGCACCCTGCGAGGGGAGATCTCTCAGGAGCCCAATCAGAACCAGACGGACATGACCAGGAAGGCCTACCGCCTTGTCCATAACCAGCCCTGAAGAGTTATTCATCCTAAGAATTCTTTTACATAGGGCCCCTCAAGTAATGGCACCAGCCCAAGCAGCACTTTTGCCCTTTGTTTGTTTGTTGGCTAATGACTTTATTTCATGTGTTCCAGCAAATGGATCGACTGCCCTCTCCCACCTCTTCTCTGGTCATAATTCTTTCTGTTCTCTTTGCCGACAGAGACAGATGCCCTCCAAACCACACTCCCTGCATTTATCAAAGCTAAGTAGCTGCCTGCTGCCTTCCTCCATATTTCTAAAAGTAAGCTCCTCTTACCTTACACAGAGAACCTAATGGGAAACTTGAATGAAGAACTTGATTAATATATAATTTCTCTCTTCCCTCTGGTTATTTGTGTCTAAGCCAAAAATTTTAGTTGCCAGCAAGGTATGGATGCTGCCCATCCTAAGCAGAAGGACTTTATTGTCAGGACATGTAGATGCTCAGAATTGGTGGGTGGCTTGAAAGTGGGTGAGAACCAAGGGCTTATTCTAGTGCCAGGCCCTGGGTCCCTCTGCTGTCCTGGGAAATAATATCTGGTTAGCTTGGCCAGTGTCAATCCTGAGCTTAGACTCCATGGATAGGAGGAAAGAAAACCCGGTTGGGTTGTCTAAAACATAATAATAAAGGCAAATATTTCTCACATTTCCTAATGTTACAGTTTGTATATGGGTGTTTCGCCAAACACACATGCAGTCATGGGGTGGGCTTTTAGAGTTTATGATTGATCCATGATCCAGTGCTGGGATTATGGGTGTAAATGCTACACCAGCCCTGGGGCAGGTAGTTTGTATACAGTATAAGAGAGGGAAAGAGGCTGCTTGACCCTGCTTCTTGTTTTTGCTCTTGTTGCTTTTGCTATCTTCTGTCATCATGAACTGTTGCCCTCTGCCATGTGCCACTCTGCCTTGGAGCCAGCCAGGTATGGACTGAAACCTCCACAAACTGTGAGCTAAATAAACCCTTCCTTCCTTAATATTTGGCATCAAGTATTTTGTCTCAGCAAGAGAAAAGTAATCAAGACACCTAATTTGCTGGATGGCTCTTGTTGTTTCCCTGCCATGCCATTCAAACTGTACATTCACATTGTTCAGCAAGGAGACAATGACTTCACAGCCCTCAGGACCCACCAGTGTTTGTGTTTTCCCTAATAGTCCTCTAAGTTAGCAAACACTGCAAGAAGCACTTCAATTGAGCATTCTGTTAATTTACCAATAATCATCTTCAAACACCAGTTATTACAGAAAATTAGACAAATTTAGCACCAGCAGAAAAATATTGATTGCCACCCTTTGAATTTTTAATATGTGCCTTCTATTTGTAAAGTAATCCTTCATTCTGTTAGAGCAGTGAGATAGTCTAAGCAATGGCACTGAGGGTTATTGTGACTTTTTGAATTAATCTATAATTTTCGGTCATAACTCATTAAGATGAATTTCTCCTCAGGTCAAATCTTAGGTCTTGCCCTAGTGAGCATCCTTAGGCATGCTGGGTTTGTGGTTGCCTTTCCAGGGTCCTTCTTCAAATCCTTCACTCAGTCCATCTGTCCATGTTGCGCGAGCATCTTCCAGAGGAAGTTGGCCTGCTTGACCTCTGCCTTGCCACAGGCCCTGTGATCTCTTTCAGAAGAGCGTTAGGTTCCAGTTAGCTCAGTGGATCTCTGGTTGTCCAAATGTCTGTCCTCCACACCTAGCCTCTTCATGGCGAGTAGCAGGAACTCAGTAACTCCTTGTCAAATGATTGAGAGAATGAGAAAGTGAGCAAGTGTTGTGTTGGTGTGTCTGGGCTGCTGTAACAAAGTATTGTACCTGGGTGACACACACACACAACAGAAAATTAGTTCTCATTGTTCTGGAGGCCTCAGATCAGTGGTTCTTAAGAGGAGTGATTTTGGCCCCAGTCACATTTGGCAATGTCCAGAGATATTTTTGATGATCACAACTGGGAGGTGCGTGGTGTTACTGGTGCATCGTGGATGTTGCCATGATGCACAGGATAGCCTCCCCTACTGCCCCCCTTAGTGAAAAATTATCTGGCCTGAAATGTCAGTAGTGCCTAGATCAACCGAGAGAAGTCCTTTTGAACTCTGCGTTCTAGGAGATGCACACTACCTCTCGCCTTCCCTCTCCCTTTCCCAGCATCACTTTGTAAGCTGAGAGAATTATGACAGAGGCTGAAGAAACAGCATTTTATTTCCCTGTATCTCTGTTCTCTAACACCTCAGTGCTCACAGCCCCAGGCCTCTGGTGCTCCAGCATAAAATCTATGAGATTTAAACAAGCTGAGAGATGCCTTATAAAACATTCAGAAGCTGATCTGAGAAGGTGCTTTCCCACGGTTGCACACGGAGGACGAGCACTGCCTGCTGCTGCAGGGCAGGGATGAGCACCGGTGACCCGCTCTGGGGGCAGCGCTCCTAGATTTGTAAACTTTATACCAATAAAAAATGAGGGCTATAAAGTTTAAGGAAAGGAAGACATTTTCTTGGACATTCTGTTGGAAAGGGGGGAAAAGGAGGAGAGACAGCTACCCTGACCAAATCAGAGTAGGGGGCTCTGGAGATATGGAGGCCCCAAGGGCCCTTTGTATTAGTGTGGCACAAAGACTCTCACACTTGGCACGTGTTGCAGCCTGATTGGCTATTACAGACCCTCGGGTCTCCCACCCCGGTTACCATTTGGCTTTCCTTTGTCCTGTCAGGAGAATTTATGGGTTGGTTAAGAGAACTTCACATTCAAGATTCAGTGAGCAATTAAGTAAAGGGAAACAGCAAGAGAGAGAGGGAGAGAGGAAAAAAATACAGAATTTGCTAAAGAAATGTACACACATTTCTGCAGTTCATCGTACTCATAAGTGTCTGGAAGCCAACAGCCACCACTTTGAGCACCTCTTGTAATTGTAGAAGCCAAAGGTAAGTTGTATTAATCTCATGATGTCTCCATAAATTTACTATTAAATTATTTATAGGTTTTTCTTTTCCTGATGTGTACATTTTTTG
Organism: Dinomys branickii; assembly: GCA_004027595.1. Taxonomy (NCBI): domain Eukaryota; kingdom Metazoa; phylum Chordata; class Mammalia; order Rodentia; family Dinomyidae; genus Dinomys; species Dinomys branickii. Next base: position 5,588 of record PVLD010008745.1, read on the forward strand.
GCAGACTCTCTGTCTTCTCTCTGTACATGCACATATACATGTATATGTATGTGTTACGGAAGAGCTGTCTTTTAAAAGCCAAGCCCTTTGGCTCCTGTGTAAGATGAGGAGGGGCAGCAAGGCTAACTTGCTTAAGGCCCCTTCCAGGCTTAGCAGCTTCCTCTGGTGTTGTTAACTGTTCCTTCAGTAAGGGTTTAACTCTTTCTGCTCCAGGTTAGCCAGAAAGCCCCATGAGGCCTTTTCCTGTTTACAGTTCTCTTTCTCCTTTGACACTGTCTCCTTGCACGCCAAATCTTTAGGCAGCAGTTCAAGGCCGGGGACTTTCTCCTATGAAAATAGGTGCACAATGCCACCGAGGGCCTGACTAATGCACAATGTTGTAGTTAGTGCTGGGCATTTTCTTCCCAGAGTGATGGATTTTATTTCACCAAAGAGGAACACTACAGAGCTTCTAAGGAGACACCATTGTACTTAATGAAGGTTTTATCTGCCTTGGGAAATGTGAGATGTTGCTCTAAAATGATAATAATCATTAACTTTGGGTTTACTCTGGGGTTAATGTATTACAATAGTGCCATAGAAATTTATTCCCCAATAAATGTGGAATTTCAACTTTTTCTGAACCCTTTCTCTCTTGGCCACATTTGTTTTCTTCTTCTATTTTAAAGATGTGCAGGTCCTGGACAAATGGGCCGACAAAGTCTGCAGTGTTTCTTTATCATTTCTGACTTTCAAAGAATCCCAGGTGATAAGGAATTTTCAAATGAGAGAACAACGGTGTGTGTAGTCCTCCTCCTGTTCCCTAACAGGAGGAGCTTGGTGGGCTGGTGGAAATTTACTTCCCTGGGGCGACCAGGCTTCCAGAATTGGTCCTGTCCATACAGTTCTCAAGTTCAGCTTAGTGGATTGTAATGGCTTCAGCCACCACGTCAGTCCTTTCCAATCCACAGATTATTGATAACAGTGGTGGAGAATAAACCTTTTGAATTGATAGGACTCTATTCAGGGGCATTCAACACTGTCCTGATGGCTCTGTCAGTTTGACAGCAGCTTCTGGGTAAGGGCTTGGTGCTTTCAAAATTGACTAGCAGAGATGCATGTCTGAGCAGGGGCCCTGCCCCACCTCCCACCCTTTCCTCCCTTCTCCCTTGTTTATAAGGGAATCTTTCTTTTCTTTCCCAAGAAATTCCTTGTAGAGAAATAGAAAGGCTTGTAGGCAGGCCTACGGCTCACGCTGAGCTCCCCGGGTGCCGTGATGGACCAGGAAGGTCTGCCACAGACATGACCAGTGGAAGAGACAGAGACTAGGGCAGCAGGGTGTGCATATGTCCCTGTGGTAGGACCCTTTTAGTTCTCCTGGAAAGATACCCAAAAAGGGAATAGCTGGGTCAAGTAGAAACTCTAGTTTCAGTTTTTTGAGGCATCTCCACATTGATTTCCACAGTGGTCACTCCAGGTCATGCTACTTCCCCAGCCAGTTTTTCCCATGCACTAATAATCTTCTATCTCAATTTCTCTGAGAATGTTTTATAAGGCAAAAATCATGAGATGGGTACAACGTGGGCCAAATAATAATCAACCAATAAGATTATAAGTATAGCCACTTAAGCCAGGTGTGGTGGCACACGCCTGTAATCCCACCTCTCAGGAGGCTGAGGCAGGAGGATCATGTGAGTTCGAGGCCATCCTGGGCTACAAAGTGAGTTCAAGACCAGCCTGAACTTCATACTGAGACCCTGTCTCAAAAAGAGAAAACAACAACAAAGAAAAAAACCAAGTATAGCCACTTAACTAATATTGATCCAAGGCAGGGCGTGTAGCAAGGGCATATGGCTGACATCATTAATCTTGGTTTATCTATGACTTCTGAAACACGGCTGTTTTTGGGAAGAGATGGGCCCAGGTGTTCTGATCACCTAGGTACCTGATGCACTTAACGGACTGGGTGCTACCAATTATAATATAATCTGGACTTTCTATTCATCCCTTAGGGAAGTCTGGCTATTGTGGTCTTAATCTCAAGGCCTTGCCTTCTTCAGATGGTCTTCTGCCACAATTTGACATCTCCACCTCTTCTCTGACTTCCTTGAAAACCCAGTCCCTCTCTGACTGTATACTAATTTTTATCTTATTTAGCTGCCTAAAATTTTGGCAGTGAGTTGCTGGAGGTCATATGGTGATATAGCTAGAAATGACTCAAATATAGGACTCTGGACTGCAGGGCTATTAATGAATATTCTTATATATCATAGTAATTAAAAGTAGGGAGTGGTGATGCATAGCTGTAATCCCAGCATTCAGGAGGCTGAGGCAGGAGGATTGCCACATGTTTGAGACCAGCCTGGGCTACATAGCTCATGAGATCTTGTCTAGAACAAATAAACAGACAGACAAACAAACAAGATGGTAATTAAAAGTACATAGTCTTGAGTAAAACCACTTGTTCTTTACTTCTTACTAGACATAATCTCTCGTGCTCAAGCTCCTTAAACTTTAGAAATTCTGAAGGGGAAAGGAGATTGCTATTACATGTTTTTCCAGGTTCTACTCTGGGCCAAATGCTGGGCTACATCTAATACTGTATCTGTGCTCTCTATCTAGTAACTGATGCAATAATTGCAACAGTCCTGCCCTATGGAGTGGATTCTATTATTATTCTCATTTTCATATGAGGAAACTGAGGCTCAGAGAGGATAATTTGCCCTGCATCACATGTCTTCAGAGTGCAGAGGGATATGCTCCTGCCTGGGGCATTTCAGTCATGCTCTGGGTTTGATGGTAGGGGCTGCCTGTACTCAAGTAGCTTTGTCAAGGGGACCAGCTATCATCTGTAGCCCATCTCTTGTTTTGCAGTAAACCGTATGATCTCATAAGTGCCTGTTTATTTAGTTTCTACCCTGTGGGTGACAGCCTCTGTGCTTTAGGTATAAAGCAAGTGTTTTCAAACAAATTGAAGGAAAACAATTAGAGGTGAGAACTGGTGATGGAACTCAGTGGTGGTGAGACAGGCAATTAGGGCGTGGCAAAGCTGGCTGGGAAGTAAGCATGACCTGTTAATCACAAAGGTCCTGAAAGAGGTGCACAGAACAGTTCCCAAAGTCCTGCACATGGACTTCTTGAGAGAACTCAGGCAGGTTTTCCACAGGATGGCCTAGACCTGATCTCAGTCAGCCTGAGGCCTGGGGTCCCTGCACTACCTCTCAGGACCTACAGAAGTTCACGTGGGTTGCCTTGAGGTTTGGACAGTATGAAAGGACACAGATGCTAAGAAGAGCTTGCCATCGCGGCTTTCCTCGGGACGGCCCGCCCTGCTTCCTCCAGGGTGTGTTTTTGTCTTACATTTCCTCTTTTACTCTGCCCAAGCCAGTTTCTCTACCACTCTTTATTTTTACTTTCTTGAATAAACTTTGCCTCTGCCTTTTGCTCATTTTGTTCAATTCTTTGTTCGAGATGAGAAGAACCTAGAAGCCAACTCCAGCAGGAGAGCTGAGCAACCCAGAATCCAGTAACATTTAATTTTGAGCCACTTTTAGAAGGAGAGATCCATTAACATTTTGGTGTGGCCAAGAGATTCTGATCACAGTGGGGTACTTGTTTAGTATGCACGAGGCCCTGGGTTCAACCTCCAGCACCACACACACACACACACACACACACACGTGCACACACACACAATTGGAGGTAAAAAGAGTTGTGAGTGGATTTTACCTGTCAAGACACTGTGTTGCAACAACACTTATACCTTTTCTTGGCAAAAGTCCGTGTTTGTGGACAGTCACTAAAATGTGTAGCACTGCTCCTGAATGAGACCAGTATAATAAAAACAGAACAGACCTGAGCCTCCAATTCTTCTTAAGGATGCTCGTGACTCTCAGCCAGTACCATTACCTTCCCCACACTGCTCCCCAGGCCTCAGTTTCTCTTATCTGATGAATGGATGGCCTCAGAGCAGCCCAGCTCAGTTTTCCTGGCTCCCATCTGCTATGCAGCTGCCTGTTGCCCCTATGTGTCCTGTGATTCTATCTGAAAGATTTTGAAAACACAGATGTGTCCCAAACACTTTAGGGAGTTATCTTTTTGGTGTCTTGAGGCCATTTGGGAGTCCAGCGAAAACTATAGATCCTTTTCTGTGGAACATCCTCCACATGTACCCAGTGTTCAACTCATAACACTAAGAAGTTCTTAAAACCTCCCGATAGGGGCTGGGGATATAGCTCAGTGGAATAAGCGCCTGCCTAGCAGACGCAGGGTCCTGAGTTCCATCCCCAGTACCACCAAAAAAAAAAAGAACAAACAAACAAACAAACAAAAACCTCCCGATGCACGTGCCTCTCAGGTTAAGAACCTCTGGTGTGGGGCAGTAATATACAGTCATCTCTCAGCATCCATGGGGGATTGGTTACAGGCTCTCTTGTGGATCCCAGAATCTGTGGGTGCTCAGGTCCTTTATGCAACATGGTGCAGGATTTACATGTAACTTGTGCGGTCCTCCTGGGTACTTCATGTGTTCTCTACACTGCTTTTTGTACCTACTATAACGTGAACGCTATGGAGAGAGTCATATTATTTGAGGACAAGGGCAACGCAAAAGTCTGTACATGTTCAGTATAGATGCAGTTTTCTAAAACTTTTAGATCCATGATGGTTGAATCCACAAATATGGAGCCCACAGATGCAGAGGGCCAACTATACTTGCAATTTGGAGATAGAAGCCCAAGACATTTGAAACACAGTGTATACGTAAAGTATGAATAGAATTTCACAAATTTACGCATCATAGTGGGAAGTTTCCAGGATGGCCCCCAAATGGTCTGCACCACCATATTCGTCTCCTCCAAGACCCCTCCCCAGTGGAGGTGGGTGGGCCCAGTGGCTTGTATCTGAGGCGTGAAATATGTCAAAAGTGAAAGGATGTCACTTTCATGCCAGGTATGAGAAGACTCTGGGCTCCGTCTTGTTTGCTGGTTATTGCCCTCCCGCTTGGCCTCTGGAGGGAGAAGCTGCCCTCCTGTGAGTTGCCCTCAGAGGCTGCTAGGCAGGCAAATGGCCCACGAAGGAATAACACTGCCATAGTTCTACAAGTGACCTTGGGAGCAGCACCTCTCTGACTCGACCCTTCCAGTGAGACTGCAGTTCTATCTGACACCTTGAAGCCACCGTGAGAGACCTTGAGACGGAGGCCCTTAGCCAAACAGGACTGTGACTCCTGACCACAGGAATGTCCGTCAATCTAAGTTACCACAGCTGAGGTAATTTGTGCACAGCAATAGCTTATGCACTCACAGTCTAAAAACTTTAGATGTAAATTCCACACATAGTCCAGAAGGAGTCCCTTAAAGGAATTCTCTATGAAGGTGATGTCCTTAAGAAGCCTCAAAGCAGCTCATGTTTCGAGTCCCAGGATGTGGGTAGCAGATGACGTTAACTTTGTAGGAGTCTTGTGTCACTGGGCCACTGCCCTGATGGCCTCCAGAAGTGGCTAAGACCTCTTGGCCTTTCCTCCTCAGCCCGGGCTATGTTCTGTGGCCAGACATAACAGGAAAAGAAAGTTCACTGGCTTGGCCCTACAAATGATGAAGGCCCATCCATCCATCTCCTCAGGGCAGATGTTCTGTTTCTCCGAGGAAGTGGGACCTCTGCTCACTCCAGTGGGATGACATGTTATTTCTTTCGGCTCCCCAGAGGGCTCATGGGGCCACGTCACCAGGAGTCAAAAGGCTGCAGTCTGGACAAACGGTTCTGGGCAAACTGGCAGCTATGATAAAGGGCAGGTTTTCCAAAGGCTGGGTGTGCCACGCCGCATAACCGTCAGAGCACAAATCGTCCCAGCAGAAGACAGAGCCTCAGCACCGGAAAGCATCCAGCCCAGGAAGCATCAGCCTGGCTCCACTGGGGGAGGTTTGTCCAAGGACAGAGCACAGGTGGGGCAAACCTCCATTTACTTCAGACCTTTTGGGTTCCCAGGGCACACCCACAAGAGGGGTGCTATTTCCCACCTCCACAGCTGGACACGGTCCCGTGAGTGGTAGGAAGGCCCAGCTCACAGAAGAATGGTGAAAGAGGTAACGGGACTGTGGCCCACCTTCCTTAATGTTTTCCTGGGTATCTGTGTTTTGAGAGGGGGATCCTCAAGTGAGGAACAGGGTCGGGATCAGAAGCAAGCCGCAGTGATTGCTCTCGAGTCGTCAGTCTGTGCTGCCCTTGCATCAGATGGGGAGGTGGGGGCTCAGCGAGGAGCTGGGTGGATCATAGGGTGTGAATCAATGAAGAAAGGCTCCGAGCTATTTTTGCGCATGGCCTCCTTTGGTAGTGCGGAGAAACCCATCGGGCCCTATCTCAGGAGGATATTTTTACATTTATAAAATAACATACACAGGACTGTGAGGGAAACCATTATATTGAAATAGTTATCAAAATTGTTTTAAAAGCCAGAGTTTGAAATATAACAGTATATGTGATTTTTTGTTAATACATTAAATAACTAGGTCAGGCTATCAGTTTAATAACCACAAGCATTTTAAAGGAATGCTAACAACAAGTGACAAATTGGGATAGTGGCAATAAATGTACTGTTAAAGGAAAACATCTGTGATTTTCATTGATGAAGTATACTAGTCATGGCTCTCCAGAGAAACAGAACCAGTAGGGCATATGTAAATACAGAAGAGGAAATTTATTGAGGCAATTGGCTCATGGAATTATGCAGGCCAAGAAGTCTCAAATACGCCATCTGTAAGCTGGAGAGCCAGGGAAGCCAGTCTTATAATTCACCCTGAATTCCAAAGCCTTAAAGGTCAAGGAAGCCAAGGGTATGACTATAGCCCGTGGCTGAGGGTCTTAGAACCTGAGGGGCCACAGATGTAAAACCCGGAGTCCAGCAGGCCCAAGAATGTCAGAGGGTGAGGACAATTGGGATGTCCTAGGTCTCAAAGCGTGCAAATTCCCCCTTCCTCTGCCTTTTTATTGTGTCCAGGCTCTCAGTAGATTGGGTGATGGTCTTGCCCATGTAGACAAACCCACAAATGCTTACCTGACTATCTGGGTATCTCTTAATTCAGTCATATTGACATCTAAACGAAGCATCCCAAGTCCACCCTTTGTCAGCTTGGTATGCACACACATTTCCTTAAGCCACAGCTAAGCTTCAAACAAAGACTATAACAAGGTCATACATCTGCCAGCTATGATACAACTATCCTATACATAGCTAAAACCCCACTAATTCTTTCTAAGAAGAGCAAGTTAAGCCCTTGAATGTATTTACTCTTCTAAGACATTGCAGAGCTTAAAACCATGATGTATATGTAATACTACTTAAATACTGATATAAAGTCACTATGTCCTATATTACATGGTAAGAGAATAAGGGAGGAAACAAAACAAGAATATTACAGATGTTAGCTGGTATATATAAAATTTATAACCAGATGTGGTGTCATGGCTGCCACTGATTCAAAACGTTTACCTTTCATGGTCATTTTGACTTTGGGGAGAGTCAGAGTTTCATGGTGCCAGATCTGGTAAATAAGGTGGACAGGGACATACTGAAATGGTTTTATAAACTTGCCTTTCCTTTGAGTGCACTGGGCAGTGGCATTCACTGCATTTTGATCATACCTCTTAAGGACATGAAGGAGGACTCCAGAACTGCTGGACAGCAATGACGGTATAAGCGCACTCCAAGTGGGGAGATTTTGAGTGGGATTAATGACAATGTCTTTTACTGTAATAATTTTCATCTTAAACATCACGCTATATGCCATCTCACCTCTGATGCAGTGTGCCATGCATGCCAACTCCACGGCTTGCTGGGTCAGGGAATACCTGGTTCCTGACAGGCAGCTGAACTTGCAGGTCAGGTGGTGGGCTATGGCCAAGGGTTCAGTTTCTGTGAAGGTCTAGGAGCAGGTCAAAGCTGCCTCTCGAAAGGAGATCATCAGGGCAGGGAGGTAGCTCAGTGGCATAGCACCTGCCTAGGACAGAGGTCATCTGCTGGCGATGTCAGAGCCTTGCTCCAGACCCCTGATGCTGTCCCTGTCTACCGCTGCACTCCAGCTCATGCTGGATCTGTCAGATTGTGTGGGCCACGTGACAGAGCCCTGGCATAGGAAGCTGTTCTATTTTCTATTTCTGTTCTATTTTCTATTCAAAACTAGCACCTTTTCAAGTCAGTGAGTAAATGGCCCAGAGGAATACACTGTAGGAATGGCCTGATACAACAATTTATCCTTCACCTTAAAAGAAATACATCAACATGCCCCGTGCTGCTGAAGCCATAGACATTTCACCTAGGTAGAAGGTCCCTGAGTTTTAGCTGGCTATTTCCCTTGAGCTGACATGCAAATGCCTTACCAATAAGCCTACAGTAGTTGCTAGTTGTTCACAGTGTCCGCTGACTGAAATGCCATCAGGGTAGAAGACCAGAATGATGTACTAGGGAAGGGCCATCAAGATTTCTGCAAGCTATACTATGACACAGGGCTGGAGTCAGCCTGTCCCTGAGGTGGGGTGGTCAGGGCAGTGAGGCTGTATTGCTGGCTTTGCCAGCTGAAAGCAAACCATTACACAGTCACTAGCATTGCTGTTCCCCTCTGGTCTGTTGTCCACATTAATAATGTAAGAGGACACTAAATTGCAGCTGGGGTTTGGTAAAAGGCAGATGTAACCTTTTTTCCCTTAAGTTCACAAAACCCTGAATTTTGCCTCAAGATGCTTTGGCATCTGTAGATGAAACATGCTTCTTGTTCTTAGGCAAAAGGTGCAGCTCAAGGAAGAATCAAGCTTCTAGTTTTTTGCTTTCAAGGACTCAAGGTGTTGCTTCTGCTTTTAAAATGTCTACAGCACCATGAGGCATTGCTTCTACATTTCAAGTAGAAAGAATGGAGAAAAGAAAGAAAAAAGTGTTTTTCTTTTTCTGAATCTACCAATTGTTATCAAGAAAAATAATTTTTTCCCCTAAAGTCCCACCCTGGACACTTTGGCCACAATGGGTGAGTTGGTCACCTCTAGCCGCATGGGAAGCTGGGGAGGATTCTATTCGGGTAGCCTCCGGCCTGAACCAAGGGGAGGAGGATGTTGGGCAGATGAACAAAGGATGCCAGTCACAAATGTCTGGCTTCTTAGTAAGTTCCTTTGTCTTTCTGAGGCCACCGTGCCCATCTGGATGGGCTGGGGGTGATTCGGATTTGGTCTCATTTGTTCATTGACTTATTCATATGTTCATCTAACTGCTTATTGAAGGCCATGTTTGTGCCTGGTCTGGCTAGGCACTGGGCCACTCACGGTGCACAGAACAGTCATGGCCCCAGGTCCCTTGGGTCCCTGCTTAAGCTGCACCCAGATGTAGGAAAAAATACTACTTTTTTGTTCTCTGTAATGGATGTGATCTTCCTAATGGCCCTTGCCCATTGGGGCAAAGGAAGTTAAAGGAACAAATTAACATCATCTCAGGCTCTTCTGGTTTCAGTGATCTCATTTCTGTTTACTATTCGGGTGACTCAAAGCTCACTTGCCTCTGCCACGCTTCCCAACTGGCTCCCGGCTAATAGAATTCCTTCTCGCTCCACAGTGCATGGAAACACAGCTCCGCCATGTGACCCTCAAGCAGGGGAGACTGGGAAAAACCGGGCTCTTGACCTTCCTGGGCCTGTCAGTCTGCATCTCATGTCCATCCTGGGCCATCTGATACTCTGGGATTGGGGCTGATTGGAGCTGTGGATGTCAGCAGGGACAGCCCCTGGAGCTGGGGGCACTGCCAAGCTCTCTGAGACCCTTCCTTGCCTCTCTCTGTTCCCTTTGTCCTCCCTCAGTTGCCCAGGTGCTGGTTCTTTCCTGCCACATCCCCTGTCTCCCTTTCCTGGCAATGCAGGGACACTAGCCTGGTTGCCCTATTCTTGGTATGTTAAGGAAAACTGTAACATATTCAGAAACCCGCTCCTTCTTACTACAAAAGCAAGCCCAGGGCTCACTGCCAGGTGAGAGGACTCCTAGAACAAGAGGTTTAGATCAGCTTTAGTTTCTCAGCAAGAAGACAGTGATGAAAGCATGGATTTTTTTTTTTAAAAAGAAAGCTAAATTGAAAAAAATTCCTTCCCTGATGCAAGCTTATCTTGCCATGTGGCCCTTTATCCTAAGTTAGGGAGACAAAATTATGTTCTGAGGGAGTAGAATTCTGGTTAGTCTAGACCTTAAGTACACTGTCAGCTCCCTGCTGGTGGGGGCAGAATGCATCTCGGGAACCAGCTGCAGCACCTGGCACAGCGGAGATGCTTCATAAGCGAGTGGAGGAAACATGTAGTGACTTGTGATGGTATAGAGTTGACTATGTAGGCCCAGGAGATGTGCTCTACCTGCAGTTTTCAGCTCCAATCCTTCAGGTATCTTTTGGCTCTGTTGGTGAAATGGTTTCACCTGGTTGGGGCTGGGCTTGAGGAACGTGTTTCCACCCAGCTTTCAAAATGACTTCTTTATATTTCTGGTTTGATAACTGTACCTTCCTAGAGAGTGGGAGCTCCTGCTTGGTGTCTCTTCCAGAGAACCAGCTCTGGCCGCCCTGTTATTCCTGCTGGGTGAGAGGCTACAAAGCACAGTGGTTAAGATCCTGGGCTCCGGACAGCCCATCTTCAGGCCTTTGCACCAGTTGTCTATCTAAAGAACTCTTCCTCTAGCTGCTCCCTCCTCTGCGTTCCAAGCTGGTCAGAGATCTCCTCGGAGGGCCTTTTCCTGACCACACTGTCCTCTCACAGGTACTCCCTCTCCCCGTCAGCGCCTCTCTAAACTGGCCCCGTTTTACTCTCCCCAAGCAGACTTCATAGTGTTCGCTGTCCACGTGTTCTTATGGATTCCCCCGAGGACTGTAAGCGTCCTGGGTTCAGAGGGCCTTTGGCTGTCTTGCGGGCTGTTGAATGTGCAAGTGCTCATACCTGCTACATGTAGCACAGCTGGGGCTGGGAGGCCACGCCCCTTGAGTCCACCTGCATCTGGGCAGCATCCGCACTAACCCTCCTTCATTGTCATAAGACAGTGGCAAACCTATGGCTCACGTGTTGTTTTCTTTTAAGGGAAAGGGTGTTAATGTGTGAGTTGTTTTTCTCTAAACTGAAATCTCAGTATTCAGGTGTAATTGCAGTGTTGGCACTTTGTGATAAGTGGGTTTTGGGTTGCAGTTTGGGCCCTTGTCTCTAAAAGGTTTGCCATCGCTGCTCTAAGAGAAGCAAAAATAAAAATAACAAAGACCCAGGAAGTCTCCAAGGCCCCAGGCCAGACCTTCAGTAGCATTTCCCCCACGTGGACCTCCTTAAAGGTTCACACATATGGACCACGTCTCATGTGCATTATTTAATCAGAGTGCATTCTGGGACAGCCATGTGTGCTGAAAGCCCCTGAGATGACAGCATCCTGTCAACCATTCTTGTCATTTTTAGTCCAAGACCCAGTGAGAGCCATGCACATCTTTTAAGATCTGAAAGGCTGATTTGTGCTTTTTATTTTCCTGTTGTCCCAACACCACTTTTCGGTTCATGCCATGTTCTTGTTTCTGCTGGCATGGACCTGTCCGGAGCACGTCTTCCCATCATCTTCAATAAACCTAAGTCTTTTCTCTTACCATTGGGTGCATGCTTGGAACTCTTTGCTTGCTGTGTGAAAGCGCCTGGAACCTATCTGTCAGGTCCATCACATGGTATTACTGAGAAAGGGCCTGATAAAAAGGAGGCATTCAAAGTCTGTTTGTTGAACTAAATTGAGAAATGAATAAAGTCGCTTAAATTCTCCAAGCCTGTTTCTTCATCTACCAAAAGGCTATAAAAATACTTTAGGTGTCTAGACTTGGCTTCGTCCTTACTCAACCCCATCTCTTTTCATTATGGCTCTTATGCAGGTGGCACCAGATACATGTGTTGGTCTCCTTCTACTGGGGCCCACTAGATCAATCCCCAGCAGACAGTGCACCACTGCTGAACCCTAACATGACACCTGTCAGAGGCCCTTTAGGTTAGCACTCTGAAGAAAATCCTGCACTGCTGTCTCCCCTACACCGACCCTTCTCAGCTCATAGGAGCCAGATTTGGTCTTCACCCCTTTCTTCCCTAATGGCTGTCTGGGGTATTTCTTCAGAGGGGGGAAATGTAGAAAACAGTTTATTTAGTTAGCTTATGAGGAAGGCAGCTAGCTAGGGGAAGGGGCTGAGATAAAGCTGGGTGACCAGTCACATTCATAAGAATTAAAATAGTAGACAGGGAACTAGGACTTTGGACCAAGAACAAACTTCCTCAGGCAACATAGGATGCAGCCCACTCGCTACTAAGGGAGGTGCAGCCCCTTCCTATTAAGCTCCCAATGCTGAGGAAATTAAAATGCAAAAAAAAAAACAAAACATTTTTTTTTCTTCTGAAGTTCCAGTTTCTTTGAAACTCTACGTGGGTTGAAGAACTGGGTTAGAAGCCTGAGTTCCAACTGTGCATTTTAGTCTTTTTTTTTTTTTTTTTTGCGGTACTGGGGATCGAACTCAGGACCCTGCGCTTACTAGGCAAGCGCTTATTCCACTGAGCTATATCCCCAGCCCCCAACTGTGTATTTTAAATTCTCAGAGCCACCTGTGATAAGCAGCTACAAAACAGTTGAGTGATTCCTGTGCTTTGCATATCTGTAATTAGCTGGATTGAAGGGCCATGTGGCCACCCACTTGGGCCCTCCTCCAGGAAACCAGGAGCTATTCTCTTTCTTATTGTCAATAAAAACTCTCTTAGGGCTGGGGATGTAGCTTAGTGGCACAGTGCCTGCCTGGCAAGTGCAAGGTCCTGAGTTCCATTCCCGATACCAACCCCCCCAACAAAAAAACCCCAAAAAACAAAACACCAGCCAAACAAAAAAAACCTCTCCTAACCTCCCCCAAAAATATCTTAGCATATTGCTATGATGTAAAATTGGCTTCATGTGTGGAAATAATGGCCTTGATGTGAGCTCTGGATACAAGATGGTGGTCTTAAAGAATGCCTTGCCCACTTAATGCTCTTTTGGGTCAGTAAGGTAATTCCAGAGCCAAAGCAACTGCTCTTGTGCCTCTGCTGGGTGGACAGGTAGGAGAAATAGCCCTACAAACCAACTGTTTAAAAGACAGGGCAGCCGCTTGCACGTTATTGTTATTTCAAAGCTGGTGCTTTTGAGGTATTTGAGGAAACAATATACTTGGAGGTATTTCTAGAGCGAGGTCTTTCTCCAGGTAGGCATTGTGGCTTGGACTCTAATTTCACTGGAAAGGGGTCTTTCCTCTTTACATAGAGGGTCATAGGTTTAACAGTGTCAAAATGCTGTTAATACAATTATAACACAAGGACATATTGAGTGGCCCATTCACACTGAGAAATATATTTATAGTTATCTTTCCTTGGTTTATACTGATTTATCCTGCAACACAGAGAGATAAATTACTAAGGATTAGTGATTTGCTCTTACAGGCATGTAAGAAGTGGAGACGTGTGTGCCCATGTGCTTGGCACTGATGGTGGGAAGTGCCAGGTGGAATCTCATTTCCTCACAAAAGCCTCATCTGACTCCTGGAGTGGGCTGGGGTCTCTCTTTTTCTTCCCCAGAGCCTTTCTGCAACACATGCCACCCATAGCTTTACCTGCTTACCATTTTGTTATTGGGGTTGGGGTGCTGGAGTCTCCTTCTGGTGGTTTCTAGGTTTTCTGTCCTGAGCAAAGAATTGGTCAAGACAGGCACAGATAGTAGAAGAGTTTTATTAAGAATAGGAAAAGTAACAGGCTTGCAGAGCAAGTCTGGGCCAAGTAAAGTAGGAAAGAAAGCGGGAGAGTGGGCTATCCACGCAAGAAGGAACACAGTGGCAAAAATTCACTGTGGGCTGTCCTGCTTGAATCACGTGGTTTTCAGGTTGACCTCAGGTCTAGGCCATCCTGTGGAAAACCTGCTCAAGTTCTGGGGAGAAGTCCATGTGCAGGGCTTTGGAAACTGTTCTGAGCATGTGGTCTGGGATTCTGTAATTAACAGGTCACACCTACTTTCCCAGCCAGCCTTGCTACACCCTAATCTCCTGTACTCAATCTGTCTGCTTATCAAGATGTGATTTCCAAGATGGTAGAAGTGGGATTATCCCAGTCACCGCTGTATTCTTTGCCCAACACTGTGACTGGTGTATATCAGGTGCTGAACAACTATGTGAGCCTGTTCCAAAAAATATGGGGCTGGGGATTCTGTGTGTGTGTGTTTGTGTGTGTGTGTGTGTGTGTGTGTGTGTGTGTGTGTGTGTGTATTGACAATGGTTAATTAGAATTAGCTATTGACTTCATGGAGTTATAGTCAGGATGAGAAGATAAGAATATTAAAAAATTATACCCATGATAAGGTAGACCTAGTGCTATGACTGTCTATTCCAGAAGTTTGACCTAGTCATGGAGGTCAGAAAAGTTTCCACAAAGAAATGATGGTTAAACTGAGATCTGGAGGGAATTAACAAGTTGAGGAGGGTAGGGGAAGGCAGGGGCAAAGGCCCTGGGGGAGGGAAATCTAAGGGCAAGTAAGAGAAACCTAAAACTCAGTGTGGCTGGAAAGGGCCATGGAGTCCAGATGAGAGTGCAGGAGGAAGAGCATTGTATCACACAGGATTTGTCTGGCCATGACACATGGTATCTAGTTTGCTGGTAGAATGAAGGCATTTTTCCAAATATGTCTTCCCACTTCCTCTGTTTCTCTCTTGACTCTTCTTTTGGAGAACCCAGCAGGAATCCAGAGCGAAGACCACCATGCTCCAGTCATGTCTGATTTTCCCTGACTCATGACAACAGCAGCTCCCACCCCTCATGCTCCTCTGCCAGGTGACCTCGTCACAACAGCCTCCTGGAACCTGGGGTGGTCTGAATGGTGACCCACAGAAAGCAGTCAAAGAGAAGCTGTGTGACACCAGCTTAGATAAGGCCGGTCCGCTCTCACCTGGATCATTCACTTCTTGCCGTTTCCTCGTGAGACCCAGCTGCTGTGTCAGGAGCAGCCCAGGCCAGATGAAGAGGCCACACATAGATCCTCTAGGCAGTAATCCCAGCCAAACCCGGCCTTCATTCTCCCTGGCCTGGGCATCACGTACACACAAGAATTAGCAGGCCAGTGAGTCCAGCCAGTCTATCAGTCCCAGCCATTTGAGTCTTTCCAGCTGATGCCCTGGGCATCCTGAGGTTGAGGGAAGCATCTTTAGAACCTGTGAGTATAACACCATGGTTGGAGTCTCAGTTATGCAGCAGTAGGAAACCAAAACACAGGGTAAAGGAGGCTTTGTGGGCAGTTTTGTCAAGGGCAGCAGGCGGCAGCTGAGGCAGCTACAATCGCTTGGACTCCTGTAATCAGACAGGAAATAGGAAGTTCTGCTTAGCCGACTCAAGTTCTCCTTCACGACGGAGAACAAGACCTGCGAGAGACCATCCTCACCTTGGAAGCCACCTGTCCCTTCTGAGGGAGCGCCAAGGCACAGATGGAGGGGGAGTACATAGGCCACTCTCTCACTGAATTTTTTTCTACTTTTCCCAGGTGTGCTGAGCACCGTGCTTTGGCTATGATTTTCTGCACAAGTCCTTATTTAATTGTTATTTTGGGATCAGTAGTTTTTGAAAGATCCCCCAGCAGATACATGCTGCTGGTATTTTGCCAAGAGAGATAAACAGTCTCAGCTTGCACAGCAATTGAATTCCTGTTAGGAAAATACAGCAGCTGCATCCCAGCAGAGCCTCTGCCCTGAAAATACCTGGGGGGGTCTGATGCAAATTCACCTTTCCCATTCTTACCTTGTCAATTTGGGTAATGTGCACCTGCCACATCTGTGACCTCATAATGAGGATTCTAGAAATGGCAAGCCTCTGAAAAACTTGCACTGATGAGCAACCCGTGTTGATTACCCCCAAACGCCGGTGATTACTCTTTTCAACCAAAATATGAAAACAGAACCTGATGCTATGCAAATGTTCCCTTTGGTGGTCTTTGAAAAAATGTTATGAATTAGATTGAAAATAGAAATTACTCAGCACAATGATAAACGCTTACCAAGTGTTGTTATTTTGCACATCAGGTGATAAAACTAACTGTGACTATATTGCTTACTGTATGATTTTTCCCCCCTTTAATGCTGTAGCAGCAGATGGGCTAATAAATATGCAACATGTTGTAATGACTCTTGCCATTTCAGAGAGGTAGAAGTCCTCCCTTCACACAAACAAAATGCACAATCATCCAATCTTATACTTTCTAATGGAAAAACTTAAGTCATATAATGTATGTAACATTCTATTTTCAACAACTTTTCTAGTTTAGCAACAGCTGTAATGCAAAAGAACATAAGCTAGTATTTATGTTTTCTCTTTGAAAGAACAGTTGTTCTCTTGGAAACTTTTCTGACTTTGCAAATAGGGTGCATCTTGCACCTTTATTAGCAACTAAAGGGGCATCGATAATGATTAGCACGCTATTTGGTCCTGCGTGCATCCAGCTGGGTGTGAGGCAGGGTGGGCGACGGCTAGGAGCAGGTCGCGGTCACAGGCAGGTCTCTGAGCCTCCGTAGCCCTCAGGCAGTCCCCATCTCTCTCAGAGCCTCAGGTTTTGCACTGAGACAGGGCAGAAATGGTGTATTTCTTCTAGGCTAGGGTGAGGATTTAGTAATTTAAGTAATGCCTGGTACGTGGAAATGCTTAATGGCTATTTGCTTTAGTTGTGGGTAGAGTTTAACTTTTGTGTGTACGTGTATTTGGTAAGGAAGGGCAATTTCAGTTAAAAACAAGCTAGTGACTTTTACCTGAAGAGATAAGCTCCAGAAGCACAAGTTCTGCCTTTGTTGTAGCTAGTCTCCAAGGAGGCACTCAACAACTTTGCCTCCAAGGAGGCACTCAACAACTTTGCCTCGGGATATTCTCACCCTTACACAGTATCCACCTACAGTGACTGGATGGAAGAGAACGGTGCATCACTTCCGAGCTAGTCATAAAAGACATTCACCTTTCACCTTGGCTTCTTGGATTACCTCTCTCGGGAAAGCCAGCCACAGGTCACTCAAGTAGTCCTATGGAGATGTCCATTTTGCAGCCCAGGAAACCTTTCATGTGCCCATAGCCTTGGCCAAAAGTCCTAACTGCAACATTATCAAAGGCCTCTGGTCAAAAGCAGTCAATCAGGTTGCTCCTGATACTTATCCTGTAAGGGTCAGGATTATGTTGGTTTGGGGGATATTTTGCAAGGGGAACAATATAATATAGGACACATACTTTGTATGATTATTTGCAACAATCACTCAAAGAACAATATACAAAAGAGTGCAGGAAATCTGTCCACACACTAAGACCAAGGAATCCAGCTGAGGGCCTGGATCCCGCAACAATGTCCTACATGAGTCCAGCTGAATACCTACAGCTCCTAACAAAGCCTCCCACAAATCCAACTGGAGGCCCAGAGCCCACGACAACGTCTCATGCAGGCCTGTTTCACGGATCTGTGCTGGGAAGGCCCAGAGGTCAGTGGTGGAATCTAGAAAGTCTGTGCCAGCATGATAAAGGATCTGTGCTAGCAGGCTGAGGGATCTGCACTGGAGCCAGGAAGTGATGCTCAGAAGAACCAGAGCTTCCTCAAAAGGTACCACAGCCATCTTCAGCAACAGTGAGGTCCCGAGCACCTTTGATGATCAAGATGGTCGAGTTGCCATCAGGGAAGGCAACGCAGCAAGCTTTTCCAGGAGACCAGCAGTGTACCATCTTCCCCTCCAGAGCCAGGAAGTGATGCTCAAAGTGAGGATCAGAGCTCTCCTAAAGTGAACCAAAGCCATTCTTAGTGCCAATGAGGTCCCGAGCTCCTTGGAGGATAAAAACAGCCAAGTTCATGAGGAAAGCCAGCATGATGAGCTCCTCCAAAACAACCAACAGCTTCCACCAGCTCCAACAGCCTTTCTCCACTCCCAATAGCCATAACTTTTCCTTCTCCAGTTCTGCTTATGCTGCTGGCAACAATCCTACCTCCCACACCCAGCACCATGCTTGCTCAGTTCAGCTGGGGGTTATAAGGTGACCACCAGTTATCAATCCACTACAAGAATAATTTGTTACGCAGCCATGGATAATGAATATAACCTTTTAATTAGCATCAGTAAACATTTAATAGCTTTCTGTGTAGAGAACTTGAACATTTTTATTAGATCTAATAGATATAAAAATTATCTATATTCCAAGGTACTTGATATTCTTGATGCTTACACAATGATCGTATAATAGTTCCTGCATTATGATGGTTTTTGATTTACAAAATTTTTAGACTTTATGAAGGTCAGAACCAGCAATCATTCTGATTTTCATTTCAGCACAGTATTCAATAAATTATGAGATATTTAACATTTTATTATAAAGTAGGCTATGTTACAAATTATTTTGCCCAATTCTAGTCTAATGTGAGTATTCTGAGCATGCTTAAGGTAGGCGAGGCTGTTATGATGTCTGGCAGGTTAGGTATATTAAATGTATTATTACCTTATATTTTTAATTTATAATGGGTTTATCAGAACAGAACTCCAGTATCAGTTAATGAGCACGCATATACTTTAAATTTCATTTTCTATTTTTGTGTCTAGTATATAGAAAAACAATTGATTTTTAAATATTGACTTTGAATCCAAAATAACACTAATTAATTCCTATAATTTGAAGTAATTCATTTATACATGAAATGTTATTTTTCAGACACTATATATAAGTTTGCTAACTTGAGTAATTTGTTTTTTTATTTTTTATTTCAAAGATTAAAAAACCCAACAAAACAACAATGAAGACAAAATCAAAACAACATAAAAACAACAAAAAATGATACATGACCTCAGAACAAAATGATAGGAATTAAGAATCGTTGCTAAATTACATACTGTTATCTTCAACGAAGTTGCTCAGTCCACCAGATGTAAGAATGTAAGGCTGATCAAACAATTAAAGACAGTAACAAGTAATAAAAAAAACCATTAGAAATAACTTTAGTAACTTATCAGTAGGATTCTCTTGCCTTCTCTATGGACACAGTAATGTCATCTGTGAATAGTGACAGTGCTGTATCCTTTCCAACTCATCTCTCTTTCATTTCTTTTTCTTGTCTTATTGTATGACTGCAGACAGCCAGCACAGTGTTACTGTAAGTGGCAGTGGTGGGTGTCCTGGGACATTCGCCCTTTTTGGAGGAAACCTAAGGTTTCAACAGTATGTGTGAGGTTTGGTGAAGGTACTTTTTGTAATACCATCTGTCACATTAAAGAAGTTTTCCTCTACTCTTGGTTTTAAAGAGTTTATCATGAATGGATGTTGAATTTTACAAAAATTTTTTTTTTTTATGCAGATAACTGGTCCCACGATTCTGTTTTTTCTGCTAAGGTAGTAAATTAAATGGATTTTCAATGTCAAATTAGTCATTTTCCTTGCCCTTGGGACTAAATAATATCTCCAACTTAAAAGAGGAGAGGCTTATTTTCGCCCACTTTTCCGTGAGTTTCAGTTCTTACGAGGTAGGACGGCAGGGTGTGGCAAATTTGGTTGTGTGAGTAAGTGACTTCCCGACTTCCGGACACCCCAAATAAGCCTCAGGGCCTGTGTGGACTTCTCGCGAGAACCCGCGAAGTGGGAATGAATAAAAGAGACAAGACGGCACTAGGTGCTGACAATGGTGCCTCTTCACAGTTGCGCGTCCTGTGCCCCACTGTGTGGTTTTATCTCACAGTTTTATTTTACCTCTCTTTCACTTGGCTCAAGTTTGCTCTGCAGAGGCAATTTCTCCCTTAGCCTTCACTCTTAATTTTTCTTACCTCAAATAAATGTAACATTTTGCCACCATTTTTACTGGTTTTGTTCAAGATGGAAGAACCTGGACGCCACCTCTAAGAGACGCCGGTGCCCCCAGACCGGTTACACTTGTCTGGTCAGCAGCAGAGCGCAAGGCCTGGGTGGAGCAAAGCGCTTGTCTTGGGCAGTGTGGAAGCAGAGCCAGCAGGAGGGGACACGGAGGGAGAGAAACACTTCTGGGTCATGACCCCCGGTAACTCACCTCTTCCAACCGGACCCCACACCCTATAGCAAGTTAGCTTTCTGCCCCACGTGATCCAACCTTCTTCCCGAAGCCCCGCCTAGGGGCTTGTGAAGCTTTTGGAGGACATTTAGATACAAACCATGAACCAACCAAGCTCTCATCCTTAACACAAACTGCCTCGGACCTGATACCGGGCTCATTCCTCTTTATACATCGCTGCATTTGGCTACCTGTTTTAAAATTTCTGTATTGGTGTTCATGAGAAATAATAGCCTGTTATTTTTACTGTAATGCTCTTGTGCAGATTTGCTATCATGATAATGCTGGCCTCATAACACACATTTTTAGAACGTGTTCTTTCTCTTTTATTTCCCGTAAGGATATGTGTAGGATTTGTATTAATTCTTCCTTTTAAATATTTGGAAAGCCAGGCATGGCTATGAATGCCTGTAATCCCAGCACTTAGGAGACTGAGGCAGGAGGATCACTATGAGTTTGAGGCCAGCCCGGGCTACATAGTAAGCTGAAGGCCAGCCTGAACTACAGTATGAGATTCCTTTCAAAAAAAAAAAAAAAAAAAAAAAGTGACCCGATTTGGCCTGGAGTTTTCTTTATGAGACAACTTTAAGTGAACAGTTTCATCAAGTGTCACCAAGAGCTGGGACAGGAATGAAGATAGTTGGAGAAAGCTGGTGAGCGGAGTTAGGGTGCTGAATTTGAATGTTTATATTTGCAAAAGCATAAACGTCTCCCCACATGACACATGCAATTGGGCTATTCATAAAATAATTAGTTTTTTAAAAGAGTAATTCATCATACAGTGACAAGCAGTGTGGTTCAGCAACTGGCTTACATTCAAAGGTGAACAACAACCGTTTTTTTTGCTGAGGGCTGTTGGTGTCCCCCTGAGGGTGCCCTTGTCGTGGCCACTCAGAGATAACAGCGATGCCTTGGCCCTCTGCTATGACAGAGTCTGACGCAACAGAAAAGAGTGATCATTTCCAATTCTGTGGATGGAGGAGTCAAGGGCTTTTCCGGGCTAGGGAAGGGAAGGACACCGACCTTAGCAATGATCAGCTTGGGAAACTTCCCTTACTTGCATGTGGCAGTTCCTGGGGCAGAGGCAGGCTTTATGGCAGAAGCAGTAGGAGATGGCCCCGGGGGAAGGGGCAGAGGTAGATTCCCAGGATCTCAGAAATCAACATGGTTCTTGTTTTGGGTCGTGAAGCCAAAAGCTGAATGCTGCAACACCAAGATTCTTGATATTTTCAGTCCTCTGAACATGTGAGTTTAACTCAAGACAAGAAATGCCTCAGGTCCTGTGAAGCTGACACTGCAGTGTTAAGAGTTGGAGGCACATTTCAGAACAAGTGGAGTGCTGATTATAAGCGGTCCTTCAGTGCCAGCAGAAAGGTGGCGGCTGAGGATGCCAGGTTACTATAGAAACACGAGGGGAATGAGAAAAGCAAGAAAGATGGCCTGTGAGGAAGAAACAGATTTCTAAATTGATATCTGTGTGCTGCGCCTAATGGTTTTCCTTTATTAAATTTGTAGATAGTAGGAAGAATACCCCAATGTATAAAAATACCAACAACCTTGAAATGCATCTGGACATAGGTGAAGGCAAATTCTTTTTTTTATTTTTTTTATTTTTTATTTTTTTTAGGTGAAGGCAAATTCTTCACGGACTTTTGAAATGGACCATTTTAAGATGTAGCAGATAAACAGAAAAGTTATTTTTTAAGGTGCAGTAATGGAGCTAACCCTGGAGGAAGCAAGGTGCCACCATGCGTACTTCTGCTGTTAATACGCAATGTAGATTTTAGCCATTACGAGAACAGTCCCTGGTCAGTAGTACCGCTGATAGTTATGTTGTGAGGTTCGGCTTCACACACGTCTGCAGAGCTGCCAGCATCATCAGGAAGGTTCTTGAACTTATCTGTGTCTCAGCTTCCTAATTTATAAAGTGGGTTAATTCTTACTTCAGAGTTATGAGGATTAAATGAAAAATGTATACATATGGTTCAGTGCAATGCTTGGGGACCCCGCAAGAGCTCAATAAATGATCATGACAGTAAAGATGAGGACAGTACCCATAAGAGTCTTTCTCACCCACTGGCAACAGGGCAATTTCCAGGGCAGAGTAAAGCACTGAGCAGAATCATAGTTTAAAGGTTATTTTAATGACTCACGGGGTCAAATGAAAAGGATGGACAGTTTTCCTTTGATGTATAAACTGATGGTATTTATGAAATTCAGCTCAGTGTAGAGCTACAGGAATATGAGAGGAATTCATTTTAAAAGCAGACCGCTGAGCTTTGCATATAAACCTGTAGTGGTTGTTATGTTGATGCATATATTATTTATGGTCTGGGACCCTGTGGCACAGTGACTCCAGAACCCTGGGTGGTCCAGGATTAATCAAGGTGTGGAGATGGGAAGGGGATCTGGGGAGAGGGGACAGACAGGAGGGGAGGGGAAGGGGAGGTAAAAAGGATCAAGATGCAGCATGTAAATATACCGATTCCCCACAATGAACGGATTTATTATGTATTCCATAAATACACTAATAAAAGTTGGAAGAAGAAAAAATATTAATCAACACATTCCTTAAATACCCTTTATCATTTCAGGTGGATGAAAATGGTAATTTTCCAAAAGCATTATGAAAAATTTATAGTACACACTGAGGATGACAGGTCTCATTTTTTTATAGCTTGGTATTGGAAATGGAAATAAAATTTGATGATGCTGGAATTAGAGAATCAAGAAAGTATGGGAAAAAACTGCTTTTCACCCTAATGGGCTTCTATGACCCAGTAAGGCAGGAAGCTGTGGCAAAAACAGCTTCCGAGGGGGCTGTCACTCACCCCCTCTTCCCAGCTGGAAGCCGCACACAGCTCCGAGGGAGATGAACCGGAAACCGGTTTTGAAGACGTTGGTATTTGTTTGGTGAAGAGTTCTGTATCTGTAACTTGTGAATAGAAATTTGGGAGAAATATTTGAAGCGAAAGGATGACCTTCTGAATAAAGAATAAAAGCAAAATTGAAAAGGATTATTTTTATAACTTCTTCATATAATCTTATCCAATTTTTAAGCTGGATGGGAATATTATAGGTAGGCAGGCAGGACTAGGCCCTTGAAGGAGTTAATACGGAGCATGAACACACATTACAGCTGTGGCCAGGGGCACCTCTGTGAGAGGCCAGGCCTCAAGATACAGACAGAATGACCAGGCCTGCCTGCCTCCCCGAGAGATAAACAATAAATTAACATCAGTCACCCCGGTGGGTGGCCAACACCCCCTGATGTATCTTTTCCTAAAAGGCCCTTGTTCTTTCCAGGTACACTTGCCACGTGACCTGCTTCCCCACTGGATCAGTATTACCTAAATGGCTAAACTCACAACCTTACTGACTGATCATAGTTTTGTCCCGCGTTGTACCCACCTCATGATTTTGCACCCATTTTGTGATTTTGCTCTATAAAACTTCCTTCATAAATGGGTCCAAGGCAGCCCATTTTTCTGGCCCCCTCTGTCTCTTAGGAGCTGTCTCGCTTGGAAAAATCTTCCACTCTTAAGCTCCCTTGTTCCTTAAAATTCATTTTTAGATTTTAGAAAATGCAAAGTTGTCATATCAGACATCTAACAGGTTGGAAGTCACGTTTATTTCCCCTGTGCCACAATCATTAGAAAAATCTCATTCATTTAGCCGAAGACGAAGAGAGCCGGTTTGGAATTACACAGAATTTGAACTACAGATTCTATTTAAACAAATACAAGTTACTATGTCAAATACTCTTCATATGCCCTAAATTAAAAGATGAATTGGGTAAAATGATATGATTCAGGACAGCGCTACATAATTCTGTGAAGAATAAAAATAATACTAGTTGCATATATGGCCTTGTTGGCTTGGAATGGATCATTCCAGAAATCTGTATTTCAGAGGATTTAAGACGCTATTGATCTGGTTTTGGATTTTCACTTAGGACTAAGATTTGGAATATTCATATTGGAGTCAATTATTTGAACATATACGTTGATCTGAGTTATTACAAATAATTGAATAAATACAGATTCAAAGACTCTTTGGAGTATCTATTTTTTAGTCATAGGTATTGAATTTGTAATTAAGGCTATCCCTGTTTTCCCCAGTTCTCAGGAAACTTAATTTCCCATGAATTTATTGGATAAAACAGATGCTCCCATTTTTTTCAGGGTAGTGAAAAAAATTAAAAACAAATCTCAGCATCATGACAGAGAAAAACAGGAAGCTAATTTATATGCATAAAATACGCGTGTGTCCACACATAATTTTAGGTGACTGTTGTAGCTATTGCATACCACCAAGGTGATGGTATACCACCTGAAACTGCGAAGTCCTTGGCCCTGCAGGACGAGGCGTAAGTAACACCCATGGCAGCAAATATTCAGTGAGGGCTAAGCTCGTCGTGGGCCCTTTTTCATGGATTGTTCATCAACCATCCTCTTGTATAGCTCCAAGTTTTCCAGCTGAGATCCCATTTGCTACCACTGTAGAAGAGATGGTTTCTATTCTCACCCCACAGATGGATGTCAGCCCGTTTGTGCTCCAAAAGATTCCTGGGTGGGGCTACACTCCTCCAGGTCACTCTACCTTGGTTACTGACTTACTGGTTTCCAAACCTCCTCTCTTACTGTGCCTCCCCTCTCAGCCCTCTCCTCGCTGTACATGAGCCATCTTCATCCCTTCACTGCCCCGTGTGCTCCCCATTCTGCACAGAAAACAGACTTTACAGAGGGTTTATGACCTGAAGTGGTAGCTTGAGCAAGGTTTAAAATTTGAGCGGCTCCCATTGCTTTCAAACACTATAAATCTTCCTTCTATTAATTTGGAAGCTGAAACCCAAAGTGTTCAGTGACATAATCTGACACCCCGGCAGAAGCATAACTGGTGTGGCCTGAAGGGTACAGAGGATGAGATTGAAGCAAGCAAGCCAAAACTAAAAAGTGAGTGTGTTTCCATCCTAGCAGCCGTCAACCACGTGGGGATAAAGCAGGGCGCCAGGACGTTAGAGAAGCGCTCACGGGTGAAACCCATCAAGTAACAGTTAGTTGACTGAACTGTTGAATGTCACTGACACCATATGATGTCCTTGGGAATCTCTAAGCTGCCCATTCTGGCACTGCAGGGAGTAGAAGAGGAAAGACCAGAAATAGAAAGAGGCTTGGCCAGAAGGCCTCAGCCTCAGCTGCGTGTTAGGATCAGTTGGGAAGATTTTAAACACCACGATGCCCAGGTCTCAGCCCAGGCTGGAGAAACGAGTAAGAATCTCCAGCAGCGGGGCAGAGGCACAGGATCTTTTAGAGACCCCTGAGCTGCAAGGTGCGGTCAAGGTTTGGAACTATTATAGTAGACTAAACCTGGAGATAGCAAAGCAAGGAAAGGCGCTCAGAAATTATGAAAGAAACACGAGTAGTGATAGCTCTTCTACTTTAAGGCCACAGACACCACCAGTGATAATGTCATTGCTGGTCAGAGATGACTACAGTAGGGATTTCCACACTTACTCTTTTTCTATTTATCTGGGCTTTGAAGCACCCATGGATTTTTTTTTTTATTAGTACATGTTTGTGATACATAACGTTCATATTCCTTGTGGGGAGTCGGAAAATGGACATCGATTGTCTCACTTTCTTTCTTCATCCCTCCCTCCTCTTCCCTTCCTCTCCTGACTCCCTTCCCCTTTGAGAAAGCTCAGTCTCCCTCCTTCTATTATCTATCTTTTATGTTGTTGTTTATTTATACTGTGGGTTTCCCATATAAGACAAACCATATGACAGTTAAGCTTGTGTGTCCCATTTATTTCACTTAATCTTATGGTCTCACAGTGCATCCATTCTACAGATGACTCAGGTTTATCTTTGTTCATGGCACAGTAGTACTCCATGGTGTGTAAATGCCACATTTTCTTTGTCCACTCATCTACTGATGGACATATAGGTCAGGAAGTATTCATAGATTCTTATATCCACAGATTGCATAGCCAGAGGGAATGGAACCAGTTTTGTTTTTATTTAATCAAATTTCTTTCGACAGTGGCAGATGTTCTTGAGAGTACCTGATTGGAAATGATTAAGATCTTTTAAAATAAACTTGTTATAAAGATATCAGAAGTGTATTATTTATGCCTAGACAAATTTTATTTTATTTTTTGGTGAATTTTAGAATTACTTAGATATTAGAAGTCAAAGAAAAGTATTAGGGTGAAAACAGTATTCTGCCTGCTACAACTAGCAGAGGGTAATAATGGTAATAATAACAATAGCAATCGTATCGGAGGGCACTATTAATTTCTTTGACCAACTAAAAAGATTTTAAAGGAAAATGGAAGCTCTCCTCGGTTGAGCTGGTAAAAAGGTCTATAGGTTTTCTGAATTTTAAATGTATGAGTCAAGTTCACAATCAGGAGGCTCTGCGGTTTAGGTGCAGTTTGAGTGGCTCAGAAGAGACCACTGGGAGTGGAGGATGGATATCCACCGGTGTGCTTGGAAATGCTGTGGGTGCTTTAAGAGGCGGGGCCTCGCAGGATTTCCTCATCTCACGCAGTGCGTTCTCAGAGAGTGCCTTTCCTTGGTCATCTTGCTCTTTCCAGTGAGAGGGTTAAAAAAGGCCGGGTGTGGCCCCACCCACTTCCTGCTCCTGGTGTGAGAGGTCATTGCTTGCTCCGGTCCTTGCCATGCAGTGCGGCAGCCTGGAATGGCCTTTGTCAACGAGCTTGCACTATGCTTCTTGGACTTGGACCCTCCAAAACTGCTGCTATGTAACGACTTCTCTGTGAGGGGCTTGCATCAGGTATTTCATTATAGTGATGTAAAACTGACTTCATAGGAAAAACACATAGTGACAGTGTCTTTTTTCTTTCTCTTTGGAGACAGGTCTCACTATGCTGTACAGGCTATCCTTGAACTCACTATGTAGCCCAGGCTGGCCTCCAGCTCTCGGTGATTCGCCTTCCTCAGCCTCCTGAGTGCTGGGATGACAGGTACGCACCACCACTGCAGGCTGATTTAAGCGAGTCTTGATTCAGGAGGTCATAAAGCAAAACTGGGGGTTACTTTAATTCTATCTCATGATTGACTTAATCACACATTACCAGAGTTCCATCATTAATAGAAATTCTATTCTAGAATGTCATATTACCAGAAATTAACAAGATTTGGATTTCTTAGGCCAAATAGTCCCGTTTGATTTTCACTGATTAAGTCCCAAGAGCACCCTGTCCCCTATGCTTTTGGAAGTATCCAGAACAGCAAATTAGAGATGCTTTCTCCTGATGCACACATTAAAATATTGACAATACTCATTATTATTAGGAGCAAGTTTATATGCTTAAATCCTGCCAGGT
This sequence comes from Dinomys branickii, assembly GCA_004027595.1. Taxonomy (NCBI): domain Eukaryota; kingdom Metazoa; phylum Chordata; class Mammalia; order Rodentia; family Dinomyidae; genus Dinomys; species Dinomys branickii. The sequence goes on from PVLD010008745.1 coordinate 33,018, forward strand.
TCAGCATAACCACTGACAATGATAAGTTGGGCTGATGAAAATCAATCAATACCACTTCCCACATTTCACTTCTGTAACGCTTCACAGAATTATAGGTGATTAACTACAGAAGAATATGTCAGCAGTAAAAATTAGTGTTATCTGTGGCTCATGTTTATTGGTAATTTAATTCTTATAAGTCAAATTATTTTGACTTACTGTGATTCTAAATTATATTAAAACCACACAAACCAGAACCAAAATATTCATTAAGATGTAAAGCTCTAATATTCATGGTGAATAACTTTCACTTAGATTTATCCTTTGTTATAAGCTAACTGTATTATCTATGGTTATGTTTGTCTAATTTAAAATATGAGAAAATTTCTTTATCTTAAGTGAGGAAGGCCTCAGAGGTAGGGAATGCTCAGACTTTAGCATACTTGCTTTTGGATGAAAAGCAATTCTGAAGAGTCAACTCACCTGGACCAGGATCAGTGAAATATCTGGGCAAGGCAAACAGCAAAAGCCCCCTGGCAACAACAACCCCCCAAAAAACACATGCACACACGCGGACACGGACCGGGAGACACATTTCTGTGAATCTGGCGAGAGTCAAGGCCCCAAGGCTGTGGGGAAGGAACCTAGAGAAGTATTTCCCCAAGGAAGTTCCATGGATGGGGAAGGGCACGGGGGCTTCTGCAGGACAAGTGCTCTAGAGACCGACTTTGACCGTGGACCTCTTCCCCAGTTTATCACTATGTAACAGGAGTTCTCTTTTGGGGAACACACTGGGGAATGCTGATCTCTGAGGTACAAATGCTAACAACTTGAGAAGAAAGCACCAGCACAGAGCAAGAGAAGGACATGCTAAGTGAGAACCAGAGATTTTAAACTCCCAATAGGGTGCCATGTCCTCTGTGCAGGGATGGTGATGTCGCTCCAAATCTGTCAGCTGAGTCCTTAATTCCCTCAGAGAGGGAAAAGGACTGGCTCAAAAGGGAGGAATCATGGACTCTCTGAGCCTGTCTGAATCAAGCGCCTTTGGAGAACTTACTTCCCAATCTGAATCTCATTTTTCTCAATAGTAAAATCAGAGAATTTGAAGAAATTGTCCTGATTGTCCTTCCTAGGTGATGCCATCTCAACTATTATACTGGGAGAGAAGAGAGAATTGGATTCACTCGACAAGACTTTTCTTTATGACCGACTTTTCTGGAATGCAAAATGAATGAGGTATACATAGAAATCCTATTATATAACCATAGGTAGGATAGGCGATTCTTAATTTTCATTACTCTGGCAATTTTGTTTAAAGATTAAGAGTTATGGGGTGCAATGTGGAAGAAACTTAAGTTTTGATACCATAATGTCATTCTACAGTTTTTTTTTTTAAAAAGAACAATGCAGAAAATTTCAGCAGCCAGATTTTTAATTAAAGACAAATAACAATTTTAAAATTAGTTCTTTTAATGAATTGTCCTTTGGGTTGTACATTCTGAGACTATGCTATGCTCTTCTTGGTTATTAAATATGTACAGTTTGCATTTTGAAAAAATCAAGATGTGGTTGAAACAGCTGATATAAATGAAGTTAACTCCCAAATATGGAGAAATAGAACAGGACAAAATATTTCAAAAAGTTGATGTATTTTATATAGATCTATCTTTTCCTTTAATAGAAAACAAAATTAAATTAACTGGCTAAAGAAAATTGAAAACTGTTAGGGGAATAAAATCATCATCAGGGACTATACATTACTGATAGTTGTTTTTCCATACTTCTTATTAATTGGGATAGGTAATTAAATAATAATTTAGAGATTGAAGACTTACAATTATTTATAAATTGCATCCATTTATAGGAAATAAGCAACGTTTGAATCAGCCTCAAAATTGATTCCAAATTATCTTAAGATGCATTTCCATATTGAACCATTCTATTCTTTAAATATCCATTTGCAATAATGAGCTCCAGACATAAACGGTGCATGTTTGATTAGAAATAGAAATTAAGGTCTTGAAAATGGAAATGAGTAATATGGACTCTTGCCCACAGGCATAAATGCCACCAGGCAAAATGCTGCAGATTCCTCCTGTCAAAAACCAAGCTACTGCAGCATTCTTAGTCTTGACTGCCTGTAGAACTGCTGGGGAGTTCTTTAAAACTTCCTGCTGTCTAGGTTGCACTCAAGACCAGTGAAATCAGGCTCTGTGGATGAGGAACCTAGGTGTTAGCTCCCAGGAGACGCAGGTATGCAGCCCAGTGCCAACAAGTACAGCCTAGGCAGTAAATGTCCAAGCAAACTGGTTGCACTGTATTGGTTTAAATTTACCAGTGTGAGGCACATCTGTTTGTATTTTTCAACTCTTCTGTAGAAAACTGTTAAACAGAAATGAAATTACTGCTTTAAGAAAGTCAAGTAAAATGGAAAAGTTGCTAACAAGGACTTGTGGCGGCCACCTTTGGAGAGCTTGCTCAGCTCACATGGGCCTTCCACTCACCCGTGGAAGATGGTCTTGGTAGCCACCGGATGAAACTGGGCCGGTTGGAATCCTGACTCTGGGATTTTAAATTGAAACTGAGAGTTACCATTTCTTATGGTTGGATGGGTAGGTTGTGCAGTGGCAGAGTGTCCTGGCAGGTAGACAGAGTAGCTGAGAAAATTAGAAAGAAACAGCAAGATGAATCAGAGAGGAGCGGCAGAAACTCTTCTGGCTGCTTTTGTGGGGGTGACAACCCTCTGCACATGGTAACATGAGAAACTCGTAGTTGTTGCTGCCGGGATCCCTGGAGCTGCCCTGATTCATGTGTCTCTGAAAGTCTGGCTTTTCGGCCAGTCTTTGAAGTCTGCATCTTTTGCTTGTAATTCAAGAATCCTAACAGTATTCTCTCTACATTTCTTGAGGTCCCAGCTCACATCCGTTTGGGGGCCGTGCAGCTTTCTGTTTTGGGGTTCATGAGGCACTCTGGTATCTTTTTTCTCACAAACCAGCTCATGATGCGTCTGACTTGTGCCTGTAGGTTTTAACTGACACCAATTCTAAGCAGCTCCTCTGTTACGTGGGTGGCCCCGAGACTATTTAAAGCAGGAACAGGGCCTTTCGATCCCTACTCTAGGCTTCAAGTCATGCTCACGATAACCTCCCTTCCTTCTATTATTCTGCATGCTTTGTGGAGCCCTACTTACTCATTTTCACTTTGTAACTATGAAGATCTTGGACAGAAATTCATGACAAAGGTATACTTTGTGAACAACAGGATTAAAGCTTATCAAATACAAACAAGGTACTAAATAATGTATGATTCTTTGAACAGGAGCCCAAATCTTTTCATGAAAAAAAAAAGCATATTTCCTCCATCAAGCAACATTAAATGAAATTATAGCACTACCGTTAAATCTAACTGTACACCAATAATTTTTCATTTCCAGTGGTACTCTTCTTTATTAAAAATCTTTATTAAATAACAAAATATGCCAGCTAATATAATAAGTACTGCCTCAAACTCAATATTAATGTCCTTGGCATACAATCCAAGGCTGGCTATGCTACTGCAGGAAGCACATGATTTTTGCCTTGTGACCCACTGAGCAGAGTTGCATTGACAGAATCTTAAAGACCAAAGAAAGCCTCTCAGCGTTCTCTAGGCCCAGGTCCCAGGAGTGGTGAAGCATAGCAGGTGTTCAAATGGTGACTTATTAAATCACGGAGTCAGATTACAATAATTCAACGACAATAATTGGTAAAAGATTAAAAAGAGAAAAGCAAAGTACAATGTTAAGCAGCTTAAGTGATTAACAATGTTGTGATCTGTAGCAAACTCCAGATAAACGAAAATGAAATGAGAATAGTGGGGCCAGAGCCAATCAAATGTGATCACGAAGTCTGACTGGTTCCGGTTTTCTTTCCTGAGTCTAAGAAAAGACAACTATCGGGAATATTCTGGTAAAGAGTGGGGGCGAATAAAATGAAGCCGTTTAAAAGTTTTTTTCCCATCATACTTTATTTTTAATGCAAATATATCATAGAATAAAAGGTCTCCAGATATCTTTTAAACAAGAATACATTTTCTGTGGTATATCAGGCCATCATTTACACATTAACACTGCAAAAAACTTGAGTGAATAACTTATTTACATAAAATATAAAATAAAATTATATGCAGCATGAGAATAAAAACAAATAAGAACCAATTCAAAGTCCTAAAATCTTGTCTCTATTAATTCCTTCACAGATTCAAAATCACACACATCTACAAAAAGAACATAAGTATTCCTAGCATTGGACATTATTGATAAAGTGAATTAATTTCTCTCCATTCTGTTTGGTTTTCGGGCCCACCCTCCACACAGCTTGTGGTGCCTCCTTCACAGAGTCTGGGCCGCTGCCCTGCTCCAGCTGGGTGGCTGCTCTGCCCTAGAAGGAGGAGTCACACTAACTCATAGTATTTCCCAGTCTGGGGGTCAAAGTAACAGTTCAGACATGGGTCATACAGCAGAGTCAGTACTTCCTCGTCCTCTTCCACACTCAGGTCTTCTTCACCTGTGGGGAAGGGGAATCACAGACACATTAGCTGCCAGCCCGGTCCAGAATTCCTAAGCTGCAATGCAAGAAGGGTGATGGCGAGAAGGCAGGGATCACCGTCTCTCTGGGGGGATCTTCTTTATGCAGGCGAATGTCAGTGTAAAAAGGCAGAGTGCTTTGGAAACGTGTGGCACCTAAGAACCACCACGGTCCAAGGGCTAGCTTGGCAATAAAGGTTAAGAAAAGCAGCACGGAGAAAAGGGGGAAGGGTCAGAAGAAACGGACAAGGCCACAGGACTAAAGAGCTGTGCTTATTCAGATTAGGCAAACTTGGGCAGAATTCAAAACTTGATTTTCACAGTTCTAAACTACATGCGCCAGAGCTGTAACAAGTACAACGCGGCACAAACTAAAGGACGAGATAATTAGTCTTCATTCATACATCTTAAAAAGGCCACCAAACAAATAAAATAATGTCACTTATAACTTTAAGACAAACAAAGCACAGAACATATACAGAGAACAGCATATCAGGTGATCTGTAGTGGTGGAAGTTCTAGGTTTGCTGGGGAAGTAAACATGGCATGTTTTTCTTAAAGTAGCCACTGAAATGGCTCGGATGAGAAATCCCACTGGTTAAGTCACTAATAGAATTTCTAATAAGTGGCATGAAATTAAAAGAAAAAATTTTTTACAAGGGTGCTTCCTGAGCAATTTTATGTGCTCAGTGTTGTGCTAAGTACTTCGGCATCTGGGAGTAGGTCCTTCATCAGCACATGCTGTTAAGGACCAAGGCAACGGGGCATCTAGGCTGTGCACTCACCTGGGTCACCTTCTCAAGGGCTTGGGTGAAGGGCATGAACATGGCTCAGGAAATAACAGAGGCTCAGTAAAAGCCAATTGAGAATAAAGGTGTCAGTGCCCAGAGCCAGGGAAGGTGGTGGTGGTAGGAGCCCACTTTATCCTGCCCAGGTTAGACCAGCTGGTACATGGCCATGGTTAGGATATTTAGGTCCAAGCAAGGGGCGCAACCATCTGAATGTACCACAAGAACCTTTCATGAGCCAGGTACCGAGTAGGGTGCTGGGGGACAGAACGACCATTTGGAATAGGTGGTACTGGCAGGGAGCATGCAGTGAGGTGGGTAGCCTGTCCCATCAGCTGACACTCAGGAGCCCCACAGAGGAATGAGCGCGTCTGGCTCGTGTCTCTGTTAGTGAGCCTCGGTGGTGTAGAGAGCACTTTCTCATTAGACCCTCATGACCTGTGGCACAGGCAGGTACTACCTTGCCCATTTTGTAGATAAGAGAAGCAGGGTCTGCCAAGCTAAGCAGCTGTCTGAGGTTGCCTGGTGAATGAAGAGGCAGAGTAGGGTTTGTAGACTCAAAGTTCAGCGTTCTTTCTAGCACACCCTTAAAATTGAGAGGCTACTCATCTGAACTGGCTCCAGTGCCTTGGGTTCCTATACACTAAGCAAACTGAAGCCCAGCTCAATGTAAACAGTGAAACAAAACTTAACCCCAATCAGTCTGAAACTGTGAATGTAACCTCTGATAGGGACTTTCCACTCTAACCATCGAACACATTTTCTTGGCCTAGCTTCTGAGAAAACCTCATGAGAGCTACACTCTGGGCCCTCTTTATTAAAGTCCAATTGCTGGTGGTCTGATGTTGACCAACTCAGCACTTGTGTGCTCAAATAAACTCTTAAGATGTGAGTATACTTAAGCCTATCTTTTAACACCATGTTTGATGCTTTTGTGGAGAAGGTGGTGCTAACACATTTAATTTGGGAGCTATTCTGTTAAAGGGATTTAAACATGAGAAATAGTAAAATATATATATATATATATATATATATATATATATATATTCTTTTTTTATAAAGGTGTCCTACATTTTAAAACATCAGACTTGGAACAAGAAGTTTGATTTTTTTTATTTCAGAAACCACTGGTGAACACCACAGGGTCCACATAGGAGGGCCAGGCAGAGAGCTGAGTGCCCAAGGAGCCTCAGAGAGAACGTCTGTGAGGCGCCAGTAGCCCTTCTGGCTTCAGGTGTGAGGGTGGCATGTGAGAGCAGTTCAGAGGGCTTGGTGGGGTGCCAGGGGCAGGGTCGGGCCCCAGGGCAGAAGTCAAGGAAACTGATGTATATTGGTTCCAGCACAGGAAGACTTTGTGCATTACAGCTGAGCAGCAAATGGAACACGTCCTGAGAGGCGGGAAGCAGGACCGGGGCAACACACTTCCGGAGGGCATAGGCCAGTCCGAGCGATTCCTCAGGGGCTCTGTGAGCCTCTGTGACCCTGGGCTATGGCAGTTCGTGTCTGTGCAGTGTGACGGAACTTTGCCAGCAACCATGCTGGATTGAAAGCAGGAGCCGGCCAAGTCGGCACAGCCCCTGACTGAGAACAGGAAGCTGGAAAGAGCGCCTTTCCTTCTCCTCCTGTCACCTTACCAGTGCCGCATGGCCCTGCCCCTACCCTTCCTCCAAGTGGGAGAGGATGAAACCACTTTTTGGATGTACTGGGGATGGAACCCAGAGCCTTGCCCGGCACTGACTGAGCTACAACCTCAGTCTTTTCCACTTTTATTTCGAGGTACAGTCTTGCTAAATTGCCCAGGCTGGGCTTGAACTTGTCACTCTCCTGCCTCAGACTCTGGACCAGATGGGATTATGGGTGTGTGATGTCAGGCCCAGCAAGAAAAACTGTTTTCAACTGGTCCCTCCATATTGAAGGTGACTGACTTCCTCCGTCAGTTCTGCACAGCGGAGTGAGCGCGCATGTCCTTTCCCTTTAGATGTTCAACCCGCCACCCCTTTAACACTGGGTCTACTCAGGACAACTGAGGAAATCAGCTTATACAGAAGCCTGCTGTTCTGCCTGCTGTATGACTGAGCTGGCTTCAGTCTAGTTGTAGATGCAATACACACACACACACAACACAAACAGCTGCTAAAAGATCAACAGGGAGTTCACCTGGGAGTGGTTCCTGCAGAGGGGCTGAGAGCACCCAAGAGCTTCCGAGCCCAGTGCTTCCGAGCCTGGGGAGGACTGGGGCGCTGCTGTGTACCGCACGGCTGCCAGCAGGGCGCAGGTTGGTGCAAGTCGCTGGATCGTGGTTTCCCTGCTTACTGAATGGCACTCACTATGCCTATTTCATGGGGTTTTGTGCAGGGTTAAATCATACATGCTATTATGCATAGCACAGTGGGCACAGTAGTTGTTCAATTAATGACGCTATCACTGCTAAGGATAATAATACTGAAATAAATCATAAACTATAAAGGCCTTACAGAGTACTGGCTAGTATGACATCTAGACATTGAAGTCAGACACACTTGGACCCAAATCCCATTTCTACCACAGCACTGGGTGGGACACTGGGAACGTTCACTACTCCAGCCCTCTATTTGTCTATGTAAAGTCGGGCTGTCAGTAGCCCCTGCCATGGTTCCAGTGAGGACTGAATGACAGCACACACCGTGGGTACTCGGGAAGCGCTGGTATAATCACCCTCACGGGAAACGCAGGAGACTCTCGGAGGACTGCCATCTGATGGCTTGCCTTCATTCCATCAGCACACTGGTAGAAACTGATGTGGCACTCATAAGAACTATGCACCATATAATTGTTTAGTGTCTTCTGTGCCTGCATGTTATAAGATAAAATTTTAAGCTGGTGCTATTAAATTAGAAAGCTCAGTACATTTCACAACCAGTGAGGAATCTTTCAAGATGAAAATAACCATTGTAACGGGACATGGGTCTTTATCATCCAACTGCAAAGGGATCAAGGTGGATCCAATTCATTAGTAAGGTCTGGCCGCGTAATGCATACAAACCGGAGCAATAACTGCTATACAAATGCATCTGTTCCAATACATAGCACTATAGAACTAGAGCCTCGTGCACTATAACCATGGGGGCTAAGATAGGGTTTGTAGGTTTTAGTATCAAAGCTTTAAGTGGATGAATTTAAAAATTACCAACAATGACATTCACACAAAAATTGGGTGAGATTGTGTATAATTTTACATAGAAATAAGTGCTTTAAACTTACATAAAAGGTTTTGTTTTTGTTGTAACTTAATTTTCAAAGCCTCCAACACACATCACTTTGCCATCGTAATCCCTGTGTAATGAAATTATAATATCGCTGAGCCATTACCACTGTGATGTCAAGCACTGGGCAATGTTTTGGAAGGTAATTATCCCTCATGGGTATGGGGCAATTTTCAATTATATTCTTGGATAGTGTAGAGTTTGTTTTTCCTCAAAATGCTAAATTGCTCCATTTAAAGACTAGCTACAGAAACCCTAAAAGGACAAATTAACAAATAAAACCATTTTCTGCTACCAGGCTGACAGCATCTGGACAGGGGTCCAAATTACATTTTTACTCTTCTCCATATAATAAAGCCATTCTCACAGAATAAAATTACCTTTCAGATAATAATCTATTCACAAACTTTGAGCCTCCTCCACTTTGAAATTGGTTAGCAGCAATAACAGAAGCAAAACCAACCGAGCCAGACCAAATGCGGCAACACTGCCCATCCTGCCCTCGTTTAGATCAGCTCAGATAAATCACTCTTTCAGTTCACCTTTGATAACCATTAATATAAATGTTTAATCACCTAATATTCAATGCATTTTAACTGTAGATAATAGGAAATCTATACACGTGAGCTAAATCTTCAAGCTTGCAAATGAACAATGTGTCAACAGCTTATCAGATTTAAAATCTCTGAATCAAGACACTCTACTTGATTTTCGATTTTCTGACTCTGCCATCTAGAATATTTTTAAAAAGTTAATGCATTTTCTCTCCTATGGATCTTAAGGACTGATTGAGTATATTTTTATGTGCATACTAATGCACTATTGTTTAAACTATTCAACAGTGAGGGATTACCATATGGAATAGCGTAAGATCAATAAAGATGATGCGTGAAATAAGATTCTGCTGAGCGCAGTACTAGGGGGCTGCAAGCCCTACTAGCACTAGTCCTTCTTGTAGGGCAAATTAAATTGCGCTAAAACCTGGAAGGTCCACCCGAACTGCTGAACGTTGGTTTTTGGCAGACATGTGCCTTCAAATAGGAAAAAGATGAATGACCAACAGTGGACCAGAAATGTTGAAAAGATACCTTTTTCTATTAGGAAGCTAAATTGTTTTTGGAAGGCAAATAACATACTGTGCTTGGAGTTCCAGCATCATGTCTAGGAACTGGTGTCTACTGTATTTGGAAGTATAAGGATCTGGAGGATTATTTAGGGGTTAGCGCAGTTTTGTTTCTTTTGAGGTAGCGTCTCCTTATACCTACACAGTGATATAAGTGTGTGCTTGTAAATGTGTGGGTTATAGCTCTGAATGCATTTTGTCACACGTGAAGGAAGGGAGGACTAGCCAAGCTACTGTGCTCTGAGGCCTACAGGGCTCTCAGTGTCGTAGGAGCCTGATTTCAGGACAGATGTCATTACTGAGTGACAGGAAAATGCACCCCCAAGGTAACTGGGCCCACATTCGGGGCCAAGACCCCTTTTGGCTTGCATGCGGGGGTGAATAGGTGGAGATGGTCCTAGAGGAGAGAAGAGTGAGCCTCAGACCCCAGCAGCGCTTACATTTCCACCTGAGCGCTCTCCTGGTGCTCCTGAGCAGAAGGCATCGCTTTATGCGCACAAGCGTGCTGTCTCCATCAGAAAAAACAGCCCCTTCCCTGATAGGTATTGAGAGAAAATCTCTCTCTGCTCCAAGCCTAAGCAGAGAACAGCACTCAACTTGCTGTCTCATGGGGGAAGGGGTGGGGGCTCTGCTTCAAGAATGTCGCACAGCGTAGGAATTATGAAGTGAACTAGGTGTTGAGGTGGCGCACTGTGGGCCTCAGTGGAGGGCTAAGAAGAACGCTGTCTAATCCAGAAGACTTCAAGAAAAGAGGGTTCCCAAGCTTAAGATGTCAGACTAGACATTTCCCCGTGTTTCTTGTTGATCAGATGGGAGTTCGGTGGAGATGCAGCGTGGAAGGGAAGATGCAGACTCTGGTCACACAGGCCTGCGGCAATGTCCAGTGCACACCCAGCAGTCTGCGACCCAGGAGGGCTCCTCTGCCTGTCTGTAACGTGGAGTCAGCATTGCCCAACGCGGGGCGTGCTGGGAGAAGTCGTCGTGGGGCACGCACAGGAAATTCCACATGCAGTGCCAGGCACACAGCACGCCGTACTACTGCACTGCTAGCTTCTGTTATGGTCTTCATGTCACCAACACTGCTGTTTTGGGGAAAGGTCTGCTTTGCAACTTAAATACATCTTTAAGGTACAAAGAAGATTCAAAGAGTAGTTCAAATCATCCTGTTTCCCCTGGCTGAAGACGCATTCACTAATCAGTTATTCACGGAGAGCTTATCATGTCTTGTGCTCTGAGGCTGTCCTGGGGGCACCACAGATGCTCAAAGAAGCGTCACTTTTATTTATTTTTTATTTCATTAGAACATATTTGCAGTTCGTGCAGTTTATAATCATCTTGCGGAGTGGATACCCGTACATACCACAGCTTGTTCCTGCTTTTAAATTCCCTTCCCCTGCCCCTCTAACTGCCCTCCCCCCTTTTTCATTCTTGTTGATGTTAATCCTAGCGTGTGTCACGGCACATAATGTTTACACTAACTGAGGTTACTGGGTTCTTGTACACGGCACATATTTATTTCATTCATTCTCCTTTCCCTTCCTCCTCACCCACGTGCTTTTTTCCTTGGACCACTTCTCTTTTATTTTTTAAAATTTTATTATAAAGAGCAAAGAAAACCACACAAAGTCAAAAACAAAACAAGAGAAAACAATAAAAATGATACAGAATTTCAAAACAAGGTGATAGAAAATTAACAATAGTTGTTATTTCACATATTGTTATCTTCAAAGTACTTGTTCAGATCACCAGACACAGGCATGCAAGATCGATAAAACAATTAAGCATTAACTATTCCTTTCAACAAACCAATAGAAATCAGTAGTACAACTATCCAGCTATCTTGTGTATAGACACCTATATATTCCCCTCCTTCTTGTCCCCTTTCCTCCATCCCAGCTGTTCCTTCCTTGAAAAAAAAGATAAACGTAACAATAAAACCGAGTTTCAAAACAGGCTATTAGGACAACTACAGTAGTTGATATGCTGTATTATTGTCTTCCTAGTAGTAATTCAGAGTAGAAGATGTAGGTAAGATTCCCTTCTATCCATCCTTCATTATTCTCTTTGTTTGTACTGTGCCTCAGTCAAATGAGAGATACCATATGGTATGGAAGCTTGTGTGTCTAACTTATTTCACTCAACAGTATATTTTCCAGGTACATCCATTTTCCTACAAATGTCTTGAATCTGTTATTCTTTATAGCAGAGAAGTACTCCATCATATGTAGATAACACATTTTATCTATCCAATCCTCTTCTGATGGGTGTGCAGGTGTTTCCAGGATTTAGCTATTATGAGTTGTGCTGCTGTAAACATTGGTATGCATGTATCACTGTAGTATGGTGATTTTAGCTCTCTGAGAAATCTCCATACAGATTTCCATAATGGTTGCACTAGTTTACATTCCCACCAATAGTAAAGGAGGGTTCCTTCTTCACCACAGCCTCATCAGCATCTGTTACTGTTTGATTTCTTAATGACTGCCTTTTTTTTTGGAGGAAGACGGAATCGTAGCGTTGTTTTAATTTATACTTTTGTAATGGCCAGAGATGGTGAACATTTTTTCCATATATTTGCTGGCTACTTGTATTTCTTCCTTTGTGAAGCATTTGTTCATTTCTCTTGTCTATTTCTTGACTGGATCTTTAATTTTAGATAGTTTAACTTTTTAAGTTCTTTGTATATTCTAGCATTAGACCCATGTTTGAGGAGTAGCTAGCAAAATATTTTCCCCATTCTGTAGGTTGTCTCTTTGTTCTACTGATTATTTGCTGGACACAAGCTTTATAGTCTGACACAAGCCCATTTGTTGATTCTTGCTGTTATTCCTTGTGCAACTGAGGTTCTGTTTAGAAAAATCCTTTCCTCTACCTATGTCTTTCAGCATTTTACCTATTTTATCTTCCAGGAGGCTTAATGTTTCTATCTTTGACCCACTTTGATTTTAACTTAGTGCATGGTAAGAGATAAAGGTCCAATTTTGATCTTCTACACACAGATAACCACTTTTCCCAACTCCCCACTGTTGAACAGCCTGTCTTTCCTCCAACATATGCTTTCGGCCCCTTTGTCAAAGACATAACTGAATATGTCTGGGGAAGTTTCTGTACCCTTAGTTCTATTCCACTAATCCATGTACCTGTTTTTGTTCCAGTATCATGCCATTTTTATTACTATTGCTTTACAGTATAGCTTGAAGTAAGCTTTTTGGCTTGCATCTAGATGTTTCCCCAAAGCCTCATGAGATCACAGGTAGGGCTTCCTGGAGGTGGGTGGGGAGCCAGATAGAATATGAGGCACAGAAAGAGGGCTGCTGTTGTCACTGCTGCTTGCTGCTGCTGCTACTTTGCTGCTTACTGCCTTCTGCCTGTTTGTTCTGCAGTGCCCCTCTGCCATGCCACCCTGCCTTGGAGCCACCCAATTAGAACTAAAACTTCTACAAGCTGTGAGCTACAATAAACCTTCCCTCCTTTAACTTTGGGTGTTGGGTGTTTCTTTTGTTAGGAATGAGAAAAAGTATCTAAGACAGTCAGGTGTTGCTCCACCTTCTGCCTTGCTCTTGTTGCCCAAAATTACTTTAGCTGTTCTGGTCTCTTCTAGTTCCGTATGAATTTTAGAGTTGCTTTTTCTAGACCTGTAAAGTATGCTCTTGGAATTCTGATGAGATTGTATTGAATATGTATAACAGTTGTGGAATATGGCCATTATGACAATACTGATTCTGCCTATCCAGCAGCAGGAGACATCTTTTCATTTTCTGATGTTCTCTTCAATTTTCTTTTTCAGAGTACTGCAGTTTTCTTTGTAGAGGTCTTTCACTTCCTTGGCCATGTTAATTCCTTGGTATTTCCTTTTTCTTGAGGCTCCTGTGAATGGTATTATTTCATAATTTCCTTCTCATCCCATTCAGCTGGTGTACACAAATGCTAGTGACTTTTGAGTGCTGATCCTGTATCTCGTTACACTGCTGAAATTCATTATTAATTCTAAGGGTTTTCTGGTGGAGTTCTTTGGCTCTTCTATGTACAGTGCCATGGCACATGCAAATAATGACTATCTGTGTTCTTCCTTTCCTATACGTATCCCTTTTATTTCTTTCTCTTGCATAATTGCTCTGGCTAATATTTCAAGTACTACGCTGAATAGAAGAGGTGACGATGGGGCATCCTTGTCTTGGTCCTGATTTCAGGGGGACACTTTTAGTTTTTCCCCATTTAGACTGATGCTGGCTATTGGCTTGGCATTTACCTCTTTATCATATTCAGTCCTTCTAAATCCATTTTATAAAGTATAACTTTCAGGCTCAGAGTATGAGGCAATGTCAGGTGACTGTGCGGCAGTAACGGGACCTGGAAAGGCTCCTCCACTGGAGGAGGGTAGCAGCCAGATCGCCCTGTCCGGGGAGCTGCGAGGAATCAGCAGGTTTTCATACATTCTTTGCTAGTAATCTTGATGTTAAATCTAAAAGATAAGCATTGCTTGCCTATTTATATCTCACGGGAGACTAATCAAGGTTATAAATGAATGTCTGGTACCACACTGGCACACAGAAGGTACGAGGATGTTGCTTTATGAGACTAGCACTGGGCTGCCTTCCTCACCAAGACCTGTGTGAACTGCAGGCAAGGGCTGCAGGCCGAAGGGGGAGGTCATTATTATTCCATGTCTGAGCTGCCAGGCATGAATAATTTAAGGGTCAGATCTGTAAAGGAACAAATGTCAAAAACAAATTGACAACTACTTTCGAGCAAGGTATGGTTCATTTTCAAAAGGTCAGTTTGATAGTTTTCTTGAGTAAGTTCTGAAATCTTAACTTCCCATTTTTACATTTCACATGCGCTGCAGGAAAACACATTTTTCGTAAGTGTTAAGGGCACCCGTGCTTGTGGTAATTGATATTCAGCAAGTACATTACAGCCCTGGAGGAAGCGTGGAGAGCCGACTGTTCATCCAGTCAGGAGGCAGGGATCAGGGTGCAGGGCCATTCCTTCCAGCTGCTCGGCTCTCCTGAAGGAGGCATTTATACACTTCAGACATTCTGGCCAAGCAGCAACTGGCTGTGACAGACACTGCTCCCGAATACAGCGGGGAGGGGAACCTCTGACTTGGGCCAGATGTAACTTGTGCATTTCCTTTCATATGGCCCAGGCACCTGCTGTGGAATTCCCTATTGCTCAGGTCATCTTTGCTTACTGTTAAAATGCAGTTACACCTCCAGCTGCGCAGGTGTCTTGGCCCTTGCTGTTCTGATGGAGGTGTGGGGTGCAGCACGTCACAGCGCTGCTCAGAGTGCCGCGAGCTGCGCGGAGGAGGGGGGTGATGACACGGCCACACTGCAGCAGGCTACTGTGAGAATTAAGGTGCTCTAGTAGGCCCAGAAAATGGGGATGAAACTAACACTGGCTAGTATTTCTATCCTAGAAATCTGAAGATGGGTTATCCCCTTTCCCCGTAAGCCAGTGCTCACAAATCACTCACACACCAGTGAAGTGGCCCTGCAGAAAGGCACTGGTGTGCAGCAAGCCTGAGTTCCCAACCTCACCCTCTCTGCCTGGGCATTTGACCTTCGGCAAGTCCTTCACCTCTTCAGCCAGAGTTAGGGGGCTGGAACCACACTAGCATTTTTAACTGGTTTATCACAGCCCAGGGGCAGGGGTAGGGGCAGGGGCAGGGGCAGGATTCTGAGAGCCTAACTCCCTCCGCCTCCCAAAGCCAGAGCAGCTCTGCTTTTATTATCTCTTCTATATTTTGGGATTCCATATGAGATTTCACTTGAAATAAAAAGTTTTCGTGCTTATAAATAAGGTTCAAGAGCTGCTGCCCAAGGAACTTTCAATTGCTAGAGTATACAGATTTAAGTTCAATAGTCTCATGTTTAAATTTTAGATATATAACAATAAGTCACGAGGCAGGCAGCCCCCCTCGTGGGAGAACTTTATTTCTCTCCTTACTTTACCTGTTCCATTTCAGTTCCCCTTGGCCATGAAAGCCAAACCCGCCCTCATCCACTTTGGCAGGACTCTGACAAACAGCTCACCTTGCTTGGGTTGTTCTGGCCCAACCCACCCTGCTCAGATTATCCTGACCCTTGGACACGCCCCCCCAGGCTGTTCTGGCCCACCGACACCCACCCTGAGAAAGAGTTTAAAAGCCCACACTTTGCTCAGCTTGCTGCTACCGTGGTCCACTAGGCAGCCTGCTACCCCGCTGTGCCGCTCCCCCTAATAAAGACTTCTCTTGTGTCAGAACTTCTGGTCCTGTGTGGTCTCAGTTTCTATCATATACCAAATATACAAAACAAAACATCCCCAAACAACTCTTCTTTAGTTGCCCGAAAACAACCCCCCCCACAAGAAATGAAACCCACAAAAACTGGAATGAACGTCAGATTTCAGCGTGTTTTTCTACTTTTTATGGTTTCTATAAGAAGTGGCCAGTTAAAACATTCTTACCCTCCTTCCTTCCCTTTATCTTTTAGTCTTTTTCTGAGAATTTAGAGAATCTAAAACATGCCAGAAACTGCATAGAGACCGGAGATCCAGGAGTGACAAACTGCAGTCTCTGTTCTTAAATGCTCTAAGCCTGCTTAGGAAGATGACAACAACCAGCCAAGGTTCAGGATGAGAAGCCCAGAAGAAAGGATCAGAAGGTGGAGTGAGAACACGGTGGGGCCGTCTGACCGCTCAGGTGAGGCTGCCTGGGCAGGTTCCGGCCCAGCCTGGAGGTCCATAATCTGGGGGACCTGTGCTTTGGCGTATACTGCCCTGCTGGCCTTGCCTGCTGTCTGGCTGCCTGTGGCCTCCTGTCATTTCTGACAAGCGTGTGCAGGATGCTAGGCAGGTCCAGGCCTACAGTAGTAACAGGGGGCCCCTTTCCTTTTCCTTTAAGAGCTTAGTCTTTGAAACATTTTCATCTATAGACCAGAAACTCTCAATAGAAAAACATTTTGCCAGTTCCTCATTTTATGTATTACTTTTGGAGCAGGCAGTCTATGTACCTGGGTCAAAGTCCAGAGAGTCTAAAAATCAAGTGGCTTGGCTCTGGAATCAGGTGGCAGGCGGCCTGGGTTCAAATTCTAGCTGTACCACTGAAGTGTGTGACCCTGAACAAGTTATTCAAGAATGCTGTGTCTCAGTTTCCTCAGTCATTACACACACACACACACACACACACACACACACATACGCACACACATGCATGTGCACACACACGCACACACACACACGGTACCTTCCTTATAGTGAGGGTGGAGGGGTTAAATGTAAGAACTCAGCAGAGTCTCTGGCTAAAGCAGCACATGCCAAATGAATGGCACCTTGTAAACTGAAACCCCAGAGGAGCGCTGACCACCATCACCATGCCCCCGCCCCCCCTGCCGCCGCTGATGATACGAACTGGGAACATGGGCCTGGTGTTCTTCAATCAACACTTCACAGGAACAGATGAAAACCTTATCTTAGGGTATGGGTAGATACTAGCTGGAAACTCTAAAACCAGCCTGTTACCATGTAGAAACTAAACAAATAGTACACAGTGAGTTTTTTTCCTTTTATTGATAACATTCATCATAAGGAACCTGTGCCTGCACACAATATATCTTGCTTCTTTTTCCCTCATTCCTCTTCCCCTCAGCCCCTCTTATTTCTTGTTTACATTTTCCTTTTATTCTTTTTCATATCTCTTCTTCTCTCCCCTTGTTCCTCTTTGTTATGGTTGATACAGTATGTCAACTTGGGGAGTCTAGAGGTTTGGCTGAGTGATTCAGCAGGAAGCCAGGGTGCTTACTTTGTACACATCCTGAACCTGTGGAAGTGGAGGGCATGGAGATTGTGTGAGAGCTACACACCCCCTGGGTGGGGGCAGGCTGTTTACAATGTAAGGAAAAGAAAGAGGCTACTTGCAGCCATTCCTCCCTTTTGCTGGTTGTTTTTGCTGTGCTCTGCTGCCCTGAACAGTTTGCCCTCAGCCATGGTCTACTCTGTCTTAGAACCAGCCAAATATGGACTGAAACCTCCATGAGCTGTAAGCTAAATAAACCTTTCCTTCCTTCATTTTGGGCGTTGGGTATTTTGTCTCAGCAATGAGAGAAAAGTAACCAAGACGCCCTTCTTTTGAACACTTTCTTTCCATTTCCCAATGTCTATTATACGTTTTGGTCCTTACTTACACTTTCTTTTTCTCACATCAGAGAGTGATATTTACACATATGCCTCCACATTATTTCAATTAAAGAGTATGGTCTCAAGGTGCATCCATTTACCTAGAAATGTCCCAAACTTATCCTTCTTTATGGCAGAGTAGTATGCCATTGTATTAAAAACTCCACCTCTTCTTTATCCATTGTTTTAGTTACTTTTCTCTCATTGCTGAGACAGAATACCCAACCCCCAGAGTTAAAGGAGGAAAGCTTTATTTAGCTGAGTTTGTAGAGGTTTCAGTCCATAATTGGCTGGCTCCAAGGCAGGGTGGCACATGACAGGGGGCAACAGCTGATGGTGGAGGCAGAGGACAGTAAAAGTAACAACAGAGAGAGAGTGTAGGGGGGAGAGAGAGACAGAGACAGAGACAGAGAGAAAGAGAGAGAGAGATACAGACAGAGACAGAGATAGAGAGAGAAGCCTCTTTCTGTCCCTCATATTGTATCTACTGGGATTAGGGTAGTGTCAGTTCAGTAGTGGACTGACCCAGCAATCATCCACCATTTATACCAGCAATTTTAATTCCAGCATTACACAATGCATCAATCACACACTCTAGATTTAGCCACCTCCAAAAAAACCCCTATGACTGCATGAGGCTTTGGGGGACGATCTAGCCACAAAGCACAAAATCCAAGAGCAACTACTTTGAAGATAAAAATATACAATATAATTACCATTGTTAATTTCCTATCACCTTATTTTGAAATTCTGTATCATTTTTATTGTTTTCCTTTTCAAATAAAAACAACCCCCCGAAATCATCCATTCATTGGTTGATGAGCATTTGGGCTATTTATAAGATTTAGTTATTATAAACCCTGCTGCTATAAACATGGGTGTCCATATATCATTGTGGTATGATGCTTTTAATTCTTTCGGGAAGATACCCAGAAGGGGAATAGCTGGATCCAATGGGACCTCCAGTCCTAGGTTTTGAGGAATTTCCACACTGATTTCCACAGTGGTTGCACCAGTCTACACTCCCACCAACAGTGGAGAAGGGTTCCTTTTTCCCCACAGTCCTGCCAGCATTTGTTATTAGTTGATTTGGTAATAGCCATTCTTTCTGGGGTGAGATGGAATCTCAAGTGTTTTAATTTGCATCTCTCGAATGATCAGTGATTTTGAATATTTTTCATATATTTATTTGCCGTTTGTATTTCTTCATCTGAAAAGTGTCTATTCATCTCTGAGGCTCATTTTTGGATTGGGTCTTGAAATTTGAGGGGTCTGCTGTTTTGAGTTCTTTATATACTCTAGATTTAGTCCTTTGTTTAAAGAACAGCTGTCAAAACTTTTTTCCCACAGCGTGAGTTGTCTCTTTACTCTGTTGGTGCTTTCTCTTGCTGCGCAAAAGGTTTTTAATAAGGTGAGATCCCATTTGTTGATTCTCTGTGATAGTTCCTGTGTAGTTGGGTTTTGTTCATGAAGTCTTTGCCTACACCATTGTCTTCAAGAGTTCTACCTATTCTATCTTCCAGCAGATTACATGTTTCTGTTTCTATATTTAGATCTTTTATCCATTTTGATTTTTAGTTTAGTTCATGGTAAAAGATACAGGTCTAGTTTTAATCTTTGGCATGTGGGAAGCCAGTTTTCCCTGCGCCATTTATTAAAGAGGCTTTCTTCCAGTGGAAGTATCTCACTCCTTTGTCAAAAATAAGGGGGCTGAGTGTGTTGGGAGTTGCTTCTGTGTCTTCTAATCTGCTCCACTGATCCTCAGGTCTGTTTTTTTTTTTTTTTTTTTTTTTTTAATCACAGTAGCTCTGTAGTATAATTTTAAGTCAGAGACTAATGCCCCCTACCTTGCCTTTGTTGCCCAGATTTTCTTTTTACAGAATTGCTTTTGCTAGTCTAGGTCTCTTCAGGTTCCATATGAACTTTAGGATTGTTTTCTTTAATTCTGTGAGATATGCTGCTGGAATTTTGATCCAGATTGCATTAAATCTGTAACCAGTTTTGGAAGTATGCCCATTTTCACTACACCGGTTCTCCCTATCCAAGAACAAAGGATATCTTTCCATTTTCTGATATCCTCTTTGATCTCCTTTTTCAGAGTACTGTAGTTTTGAATGTGGAGGTCTTTTACTTGCTTGGTCAGATTGATTCTGATGTATTTCATTTTTTTGGCTGCTATTGGGAAAGGTGTTGTAGGAAATAGTTTTGATGGTGTTAATTAACTGCAAACCACTCAAGCACCTGAGCGGAGCAGACGCTGAGGAGAACTAAGGGTAACAGGTAGAAGGGAGGCCTGCTCCAGTTAACACTGGCCGGCACATTTCTACAATCTTCTGAATGTAATTTGTTAATGTGCTTTCATGGGTCTGTTTACCTTCAACATAATAGAGTTACTGCTGTCAGAACCCGACTCCCAGTGGTGACTTTATGATGCCCTGCCAGCCACTTCTCACTACTATACATCTTGGGTGTCTTTGCTCAAGGATCGCGGCCCTGGTTTCTGTGACTTACTTAGGACATTGAACATAATGTATTATTTGTTCCCTCATAGCAAGGTCTCCTCCTGACAGGCAAGATTCTATTTTTCTGTCATCAGTAATTATAAATGTACACCTCTAAAAAGATTCCTGATTTGAGAAGCATCATCTATTCTGGACAGTAAATCATGGAGACATCTCCATCCCTTGGGTGGCCAAAATGTACAACTTAGATGTATGACTCTCACTCTGAATTCTCTGGGCCAGAAAAAATAGAATGCTCTACTTTCTCCCTGGGGCAGTTAGGGAGGAAAGAGAAAAACTCCAGACAAACAAACAGAAAACCAGGCACTTTTGTTGGAGCACTTTATATTGGCTCACCCCACCCCTGCTTTGGCAGAAAGGCTGCATCTCTGTGCTAACAAGGACACATACAAGCACGCATATGGGTCTGAGCAAGGCAACATTTGGCGATTTCGTCACTATGTGATTACAGAGTGGGCCTATGCGCACCTCAATGGTATCGGTCAGTCACTTGCTGTGATCTTTTGGTCCATCAAAGGACGTGGTAAATGGGGTGCAGAAGGCTGCTGCTGGTGTCACATGCATACTGTTTTACAGTGAACTGGTTTTTAAAAAAAGAGGTAGAAAGAGTATATTCTGACAATAAAAAGTAAAGACATTAAGCAGTGACATGGTTGCTTATTACTGTCAAGTGGTATTATGTACCATCATAATTGCGTGCACTGTACTTTCCCACCACCAGCACCACTGCAAATGTACAGGTAATGAATGTGCTATGGCATTATGATGGCTCTGCTGAGAGGACCCCACAGCATATGGAATTTTAACTCCACTCTCATCTTATGAGAGTGCAGCTCATGGAGGACTGAACCAACACTGTGCAGGCCAGGACAGCACCCTGGCGATGCTGGGGTACTCAGGCCACTCTGTGATCACATTCGCAGCTAGTATTTGGTAGGTGCTATTGTAAGTGCTTCATACACAGTACCTCCTTGGATCTCCACAAGAAAATATCAGGTGGGGACCATCTATTGTTAGTGTTATTTCACAGATGTGGTAACTAAAATTGGTAAAGGTCACAGTATGGGAATGGTAGATCTGGAATTCAGATGAAGGTCAACTGAATACTAAAGCCATATTCTTATGCCTTAAACAATTATTTTCTCTGGGGTTAGCCTTTAGAAGAACAGACAATTTCTTTCTATATTCTGTTTAGTTGTAAAGAACCTATCACCCTAAAACACGAAGCATAGGTTACCTCACTGTGGGTGTATAAGTCAAATGAAAACAGTGCCATCTCAAAATAACTGATTTTCTTTACAGGAAATTATTATTATTATTTTTTGAGGTATAACATGTCTGTATCCCCACCTTGAGCACTCAAGCTTCCAGAGGAGTCCAGGTATTGCTCCAACGGCTGGTGACTGGGAGGAACGATCGGTGGGCTTAACATACTTAACCAGTCCCTGCGAAGGAAAACAAGGCAAGGAAGTGAATGAACAACGTGTCTACAATTCCGCATATAGGCTTTATGCTTGGTCTGAATGTCCAGTTCCCTTAAGTGTCCACATCCTTCACATTTCAGAAAGATAAGATGCCCAGACATTAATGTTCAGTTTTATAAGCTGATTAAACATGGCATCAGTCACTTCAGAAGCAGTTACTTGATACGTATGTTGACTAAGCGATGACTATCCCTCTCAAGAGTTTATTACTGCCACTGAAGTGCAGCAGTTTTTCTCACATAAGAAAATTATTTCAGTGACTTAGAAGAAACACAGCACAGTAAGAAAGCACGATAAAAATCCCATGTCATATGTCACGGATGACATTTCCCATGTGACTCAAAACAGAATTTAGTCTTGGGGAGGTCATGGAGTCACCCTGATGGTGGAGTCAGTGTGCTTTAACTCAGGGCTACAGAGAGCAGAGGTGACTCAGAGTGCATGGGGCAAAACCACTCCCACATTCCCCGCCCTTCCTACAGTCCCTGTCCCTCTGCCCAAACTTCCAGCTTCACTATCCAGCCTCTTTTCTTCCTCCTCTACAACGTTCCCAGCCTCCTGTTCCCAGCAGCAGGTACCTGGGCAGGTACAGTTCAAAGTGGTAATGTCCAGAAGGTCTAAGTCACTGTGTGCTTCACCTCAACCTTCTTATCTCTAAACTTACTCTTGAGTACTACTGAGATGGAGGTGGGGCAAGCCAGGGAAAGCCAAGGATTTCCCACTGTGAATTCTATTTCTTTTATTGATGCCAACACCCTGTATTGTTTACCTTTTGTTATGGTTTGTATCTGGGTGTCTCCCCAAAGACACATGCAGTCATGGGGTGGGCATTTAGAGTTTATGACTGATTCATGGTCCAATGCTGGGATTCTGAGGGTAAGTGCTACACCTGCCCTGGGGCGGGAGTAGCTTGCAGACGATGTAAGAGAGGGAAAGAGGCTGCTTGCTGCCACCCCCCTTGCTCTTGTTGCCTTTGCTGTTTTCTGCTGTTTGCCCTCTGCCATGTGCCACTCTGCCTTGGAGCCAGCCAAGTATGGACTGAAACCTTCACAAACTGTGAGCTAAATAAACCTTTCCTTCCTTCATTTTGGGCATTGGGTATTTTGTCTCAGCAACAAGAGAAAAGTAACTAAGACACCTTTTTTCTTTCTGACAGGAGAATGCCCTCATGATTAAACAATTTCTTCCTAAATTTCTGGTTTTCACACTGTCTGTTTGTGCTGGCAGAGCGCCCCAGCCCTCCAGGCCAGTCCTGCCTCCGCGTTTCCTAGAGAAGGAACTTGGCCAGGTCACTGCACACTGTTAACCTCATGTGTAAAAGGACATAACGAGAGCACCTCAGAGTTTGGTCATTAGGGTTAAATGAAAAAGAAGCGGATGAGCTCTAAAGGAGGATAAATGTGAGTAATCTGTAGGGAAACAGGCGCACTTGGACTCTGCAATGCTAAGTAAAAGAAATGAGACACAGAAGGTTAAGCACTGCCTGGTTTCTCTTACATGAAAAACTTAAAATATAAATACTTTAAGGAGCAAAATAAAAATAGATGGTAGGACACAGGAAGACAGACTGAAGATGGGAAGGGGCCTGGGGATGGGGAGAGATGGAAGGGAAGACAGGAGAAAAGAGGATCAGGACTCGCTAAGTACTTGTGCCAGCTCCTCACAAGGAATGCACTTAATTCGTATCATAAACATATACCAATAAAAATCTTCTTAGAGGGATGACAACATTTGGCACGAATCCAGACAGTTAGCATTCCATAAATTCCAGTTGTGCTACCATTATCAGCAGGGAGCATGGTGTGGCTCCCCTTACATGATAAGCCAGGTAGGAATTTGATTTTGTTGGAATTAACCCAGTAAAGGATGGTGGGGTGATTTCTAGCTTACATAGGTGAGGATTTTCTTGCAAGCCACTCACTCTTCTGGGGTACAAAGGATTTTAAAGTAACAAATGACTCAGTTCCTAGCTGTAACATTTTAAGGGACCCTGAGCCACTGTTCCCGAGCTCACTGGATGATGCCTAGGGGAATGAATGAGGTGGATGTGCTGTGGAACTGAATTTCATAGCAACACATTAAGGACCGCAGAGAGGCTTGTCACGGCCTTCCACGCTGATGGGGCTCCATTTACTTAGTCCACTTAGACCAAAACCTCCCCACGTTATAGGAAGTTACAAGGTCATATACAAATTACCATCTGGGGGACAAGCACTCACCAACAGTGATGAAGAGCGGGGACAAACAAGAAACAATAATGCTGTGATCTGACGGCGCCCCAGCTCCAGATCAGAAAGTGTCCAGAATCGGTGGGGGCTCTTACTCTTGGCCCATGGAATACGGGAAATACAGGTGGCGACTGTTGCGTGCGGGTTACAAAAAGCATGATACTCACTTCTTAGGCCAATGATCTGATTAATGTTATTCTTTCCGAGCTGTAGCTATGGATAGTATCGAGTTCTTGTAAGTGTGAAAAGGTCAGATTTATAGAAAAGCCACAAGAAGACTACAAAGAAGTCTGTACATCATATACACAGAGACCTCAATTTTAACCTTTTATCATATTTGCTATCAACCAATGAATAGGGTTTGAAAACTGTCCTAGGGGCTAAGCATGGTCATTGCCGGTTTGCATAGTCTGTAAGCTTACCATCTTCCACCCTGTCTTGGTTACTTTTCTCTCGTTGCTGAGACAAAATACCCAACACCCAAAATGAAGAAAGGAAAGGTTTATTTAGCTTACAGTTTGTGGAGGTTTCAGTCCATACTTGGCTGCTTCAGAGGCAGAGTGGCATATGGCAGAGGGCAAACTTTATGGCAGCAGAGCACAGCAAAAACAACCAGAGCAAAAGGGACAAATGGCAGGGAAGCAGCCTCTTTCTATCCCTTACCTTGTAAACAGCCTACCCCCACCCAGGGGGCGTGTAGCTCTCAGACAGTCTCCATGCCCTCCTCTTCCACAGGCTCAGGATGTATATAAAGTAAGCACCCTGGCTTCTTGCTGAATCACATAGTTAACCTTTTAAACTCCCCAAGTTGACACAATGTATCAACCATAACACACCCCTAAATGATTAAGTGTTTGACACAATCTTTCATGACACAGGAAGAGTATGTGAACTTTACATTTTGGTGTGCACAATAAAGTTTTATTGTTACTGTCACGCTCCTTTGTTTCTGTGTTGTCTATGCCTGTTTTTGTGCTACTACAGGAGGGTTACTTACTTATCATTTGGTCCTTTACAGGAAATGTCTGATGGCCTCTGACCTCTAACCACATTGATTCCTCCAGGTCCAAAGCCAGTACTACCCACTCCCTGTCCTCTTTCTGTTTCTGAAGGCCCTGCCGTTAGAGAGGCACGTGGCTCCCATTATCCTCAAGATATTTACTGATTTTCTGAATTACAGAGAGAGCCCAAAGGAGTTTCAGAATCACTAAGCAAAGCAAGGAACCAAAAAACCCATTATCACACATACAAAATGGAAACCAACAGCACACTCTGGACTTATTTAGGGTTCTCTGTTTTCTGTTGTTGTTAGTCAAAATACTGCTCCTAATTCTCTTTGGTGAGTTCTCCCTCATCTCCAGTGGGTCCCACGCATTGGAGACACAGTCATTTGCTCTTGTTTGTATTGCATTTTAGGGACTTTTCTTCCATTCTTGTTGATCTCTATTATTTTTAATTGTTGAGTTTATAAAAGATTAACCAATCAAAAATTAAAAAAAAACAAACAGAAAGGTAAGACATTTAATTGGTTGTGACGTTGGTTTTTGTTTCATTTTGCAAAAAGCAAATATGTACACGTCTGTTTTAATAAATCCCCCTTCTTATCTGAGAGGCAGCCTTCTGTGGTTGCTCTTCTGCCCTTGTAGTGTCAGGTTCCATATGTCCCGGAAATGTCTCCCCATCAGTTGCTAGAGTGCCTCCTCATTCTTAATTACAGCTGCTTAAGGCCCCACCCTGTGGATTCACCGTCATTTACTTTTCCACTGCTGTACATTTGGACATGTTCTCAACACCTTGCCGTTACCGCCATTAACATTAAAATGAATAATCTCTGACACATCTATTTCTATATACGTGGAGGTGTAGCTTCAAGGTAAAGTCCTTGAGTGGACTCCTGGAGCATAAGGGAAAGCACACTGGGTTTGGTAGATACGGACAAATTCCCTCCCCCAGGCGGTGTTCATCTGCTTCCTCAGCAGCAGTGGATGAGTGTGCTGGCTCCTCCAGGGCAAAGCCAAATGCCTCGTCCAGCCTTTAAGTGACCCTCAGCTTGCCACACGAGAACCAGTACCACAAGGTAGTTTTGATTTGGATTTGTTTTCATTATGAGCGGAATGACTTATGCTGAAGGTTATTTATGCAATGGGCATGTATACGTGCATGCACCATACATGGTAACCTGTGTCTTTTGCCTCTTCTTCTATCATGCTGTCTCTTTCCCTGACTTTGCCATTTGTCTTTGTTCATGATGTTTTCTTTGCCACACATGTTTATTATTTTTATGTGGTCAAATGTATCAATCTTTTTTTTTTCTTACTGCTTAGTACTTCAAGTTATAGTTAGTCTTTCTCTGCAACTGGACTTCATAGAAATTCATCTGTGTTTTCTTCTAGATATTTTCCTGGCTTTTAAAATACGGTATGTAGATTTCTCACCCACTTACTTTAGCATATGATGTGAGTTTATTCTGGTATAAAGCCTACCTAATTTTCTTCTTCCTTTTCTTTTGTTTCCTTTTTTTTGAGATAGGTTCTTGCTATGTAGTTCAGGCTGGCCTTGAACTCACCGTGAACTCCTGCCTCAGCCTTTTGAGTGCTGGCAGTACAGATGTGTGTACCATGCCCAACTAAGTGTATCTAATTTTCACTTTCCAAAATGACCACCGGGCTCTATTGACAAATCACATTATTTTAAAACAGATTCAAAAATTTGTATGCAACTAAGACATTTTTAATTAAACCAACTCATTTGTTTGGCTTTTTACTAGGTAAGCATTTATAAACTATAATTTTAAGAAGTTTTACATGTTAACTGAAAAATGGAAAACTCTGGGTTAATAAAAATCAAACAAAAGCTTCCCTTATAGGACTTTATAACCTTTAAAACCCTGTGACTTGCCCAAGAGGAAGACAGAACCTGTAGCACTGCACCACTTTATGCGTTTCTTGTGACTATATAATACATCTTAAGAAATGCTGCTCCAGCGTAATACCTTTTTCTCATGCAGGTTGAATGAAAACCATGAAGTATTCCTTTTTGGTCAAGTTTTTAATTAGATCAATGTGGCACTTTTCTTTTTCTTTTTGTCTTACTTTATGTGCCTTAGTTTTCTCGTCACTGCGAGAAAATACCCAACACCCACAAATTAAAGGAGGAAAAGTTTATTTAGTTTCTGTCCGGTGGTGTCACAGAGGAGCCCAGTTAATGGCAGGCAGGAGTAGCAAAAGCAGCAAGGAATCCTCACAGCTCTGCCTCTCTCGCTTTATCCAGACTGTGGAGGGCGGGTAGCACTCAGCCTTAACCCGAGAGTCCTTGACCCTAGCACTGCACCGGGATTCCAGCATCACACACCCTAGATCCAGCCACCTCTGAAAGAGCCCCACCTGTGACCACATGAGGCTTTGGTGGGACATCTAGACACAAGCCATACAACGTATGTTTAATATTTTCATTTTTTCTGAGACCAGTCTTTTTTTGGGTGACTTGTTAATAAGCAATTAATGGTCTAGAACCTGTATCTCACAAGTTTTTCACTTCTGCATATGATTCTAACTCATGGTCTTGACTCTTTTTTATTTCCTTTTTTTGAGACAAAGTCTGACTGTGCAGCCCAGGCTGGTTTTAAACTCACGGTCCTCTTGCTTCGGCCTCCTGAGTGCTGGGATTACACATGTGCACCATATCCACTGGTTTGTCTTAACTGTTGATCACGCCTTTAAATCTCTATGCCATGCCCTCAGCACAGCAGCACGTATCTAATGGATGGTGGTTCTAGCTCAGGTTCACTCACAGCATGCCTGTCCTAGCTGTCGGTCTGACTCATTTCCTTGGTCTTCTCACCTCAGCTGCCTGTATTGTGCAACCTGTTCTTGCTCTTTGTTCCACCATTTGCACCATGGCTTTACCCTCTGGAGTTGATACTGTGGTTGGTTTCCTCAGCTGCAACTATAATCCTGACTGACCCGATGCCCTGTCAATGGAAAGGCCTCCGGCTCCCTTGGTAAGTAAGCTTCTTTTTTCAGTCATGCCTGTTATCTGAGCAACCCCCAAATCTTCCTGTTCTGCATTGCACTTGACCACCCAGGTGGGCCCCCCAACTTATCTTTCCTCTTGCAGCTGCTTGGCAGACCTTGAACACTGAACTGTCAACAGCAGAGGTGTTTTATTTGAGTCAGGACAACGGACTTATTTTAAATGCTGCACATAAAAGTAGACTGCAGATAAGAAATGAAAACTAGCTTGTGATTTTCCCTATGGCCACACTGATCTAATATTAAAATCTTGACCAAAAAGGAATACCTCATGGTTTTCATTCAACCTGCATGTTATATACAGTGATCATTACCTGAGGAAAGCTGAATCAAACATTTTGAGATTGAAGACAATACTCTCAGTTAAGAGAGACTATGGCAAAAAGAAAACTACAGGCAAGTCTCCTTAATGAACACAGATGTAAAAATCCTCAATAAGATACTGGCAAACAGAATGCAGCAAAGCATCAAGAAGATTATCCCAGGGATGCAGGGGTGGTTCAACATAGGCAAATCAATAAATGTAACACACCATATTAACAGAACTAAGGACAAAAACCATATAATCATCTCAATAGATGTAGAAAAGGCATTTGACAAAGCCCAATGCTAATTCATGATAAAAACCCTTCAGAAAATTGGAATAGAAGGTCTTTATCTCAATCTGATAAAAGCCACCTGTGACAAACCAATAGTCAACAACATAGCAAATTATCCCAAACTGAAAGCTTTCACTATAAAATCAGGAGCAAGACAAGGATGTCCCCTGTCACCACTCCTATTCAATATAGTTCTAGAAACATTATCCAGAACAGTTAGATAAAGAAAAAGGAAATAAAACTAATGTGGATAGGAAAGGAAGTTAAATTACAATTTTTTGCTGATGACATGACATTCTACATAGAAGACTAAAAAACTCCACCAAAATACTTCTAAAATTAATAACTAAATTCAGTAGCACAGCAAGATACAAAGTCAACACTCAAAAATCAATTGCATTCTTGTACACAGATTAAACTCACAGAGATAAATTAGGGAAAGGATGCTTTCACAATAGCATCAAAAACATGAAATAGGGATCTATCTCAGGAAGGAAGTAAACTACTTTTACATTAAAAACTACAGTGCTCTGAAATAGGAGATAGAAGAGGATATCAGAAAATGGAACGATATTCCCTGACCTTGGATAGGGAGAACCAATATAGTGAAAACGGCCATAGTTCCAAAACCGTGATACAGATTTAATGTATTCCCGATCAAGATACCATTAGCATACTTCACAGATCTAGAGAAAACACTGCTGGTGGGAGTGTAGGCTGGTGCCACCACTGTGGAAATCAGTGTGGAGACTCCTCACAAAACTAGAACTAGAGGTTCCATTTCACTCAGCTATTCCCCTTCTTGTTATCACCCTTTTTAAAAAATATAAATTAAAAGCATCATACCACAGGGATACATGCACACACATGCTTACAGCAGCACAATTTGCAATAGCTAAACCTTGGAAACAACCCATATCTCTATCAATAAGCATAAGATACCCATAAGGATAAACTTGAAATTCTTTTAGGTAAATGGATGTATCTTGAGAGCATAATTTTAAGTGAAATAATTTGGACACACATGGCTAAATATCAGTGTATGTGTGTGTGTGTGTGTGTGAAAAACCCAATGGGTAAGTAAGGACCAAAATGGATGATAGATGTTGGGAAGTATGGAGAAAATGTTCAAATGGGAAGGGGAATAAAGGAGGGGAGAAGGGAAGGGAAGAGAGGGAAGAGGGGTAAAAAATATAAAAGAACAGAAGGAAAACCTAATAACAAAGTAAAGTGAGAGAGAAAGATTGAAGAGAAGGGAAGGGAAGACAGTGTGGGAAAAAAAAGAAGAAACAATACATACAGGTCCAAATTCCCTATGGTGAATGTGATTATTATGTATGCGAAAAGTGGACCCAAAAATTAATTAAAAAATGAAATGGACTGTGGCTTTAGCTCTTTTAAACAAGATTTTATTTACAAGATACTCTTCCATATATTTATTTTATTAATGTGTCGTGTCTCCTACAAATACACACATATGCGCATACACGAAACATTATGTGAGAACACATTTAGCTCAATCACCTTTTTACATACACGGAGGGCATCCGCTTACTGAACTGAGGGAGGCTCGGGCGATCGCAGGGGTAGCGCTGGCTCCTGCCCTCAGAGCGCCATCGCGTGGGGAGGGAGCGCTTTACCAGAGAAAATGACAGCAGAACACGGCGGTGGCTGCTGGCTGCTGTGAGTGCGCACCTCATCCGTTAGGGCCCTTGAAAGAGTTCCCTTCCTCTGCGGGCCTGCATACACTTACACGTTTGTGTGAGGGAGCACTTAGCTCAGAAGTGTAAGACATGACGACTACTGCACTGCTGTCATTTACGGGGCTGCGCTACCGGCTCTCATAACACTGCCAGAGCAATCCGCCCAGCCAAGTGCTCCTCACCGAGGATCTCCGCTCAGGAATTCAGAAGTCTGAGGCGCTATCTACCCAGTACTGAAAGAAACTCATCTGGTACCGGAGCACACTCACTATTCGTTAAAAAATTTGAATTTCACAGTTCTTCTATGGTCAGGGCACACACTGGGGAGTGGACTGGTGAAAACCTCACTCGGGAGGGGAGGAGCATTCACAGGTTCTTTCTAAAGGCTGGTGAATTAGACGAGAAACCCAAAGTATAACTTAAAGGGCAAAATAAAAGATGGCAGGAAACAGTAAGGCAGAGCTTTTGCAGATGGGAAGGGGACCTAGAGGGAAGGGGAGGGGAAGAGGACAGGAGGAGATAAAAGTAATAAAGAGGATTACGTATGTGTGACGCCTTCTCACAACGAATGTAACCAGTGTGTACTGCAAAAAACACAATATTTCTTTTAAAAGCTGGTGAAAATTGCTTCTTAGGAAAATACTTATTGATACCAAACTGCATTTCTAATTTCAGGAGGTCAGAGATTGTCTGAAGTCAGTGTATGTATTTCTGGACCCCCAGAGAAGACCCACGGGCTCTTATGAAGGTGATGCGGTGTGAGATCCATGCTCGACTGAGTTTTTCCATTGGGCACCGGAAGAGTAAATGTGTGAGACCCTGCAAGTCAGCAGGTCTTGGCTGTAACTATGCTGTCGCATCCAGAGAGCAGTCATAAGCAACGTATCTACTAACGGGCATGGCTGACGGCAGGATATGGACCATGGGCTGGCTTGATGACACCTGCTGTAGAGGAAGAAACTGGAATAGAAAATTCTCAAGAGGGGCTGGGGATACAGCTCAGTGGAATGAACACCTGCCTGACAAGCACAAGGTTCTGAGTTTGATCCCTGGTACTGCCAAAATTCCCAAGGGTCTAATGGGAACTTCTGCTAATTTTCCTCCTAAATATCTTTTGAGTCCACCTTTTTACCATCTCTTCTCCCACTGACACCTAAGCAGCTATCTTGCCTCATGCCGTCTGCTGCAAAAGCTCTTATGTGAGCCCCTGACAGCCACTCATTTTGCTTCTCTTTTCCTCTGCTGTCCATACGGAGCCTACGTTCTACTTGCTTCATCCATCCTTTGGTAAAACCCTTCGGTATCACTGGGAAGCCACTGTACTTGGGAGAAAGACCTGATCCTCAGCGTGGCCTTTTGAGGCTTTGCGTGAGTGGTCTACATATTTTTTCAGCCTCAATTTTTACTTGCTTCTTCTCACTCCCTGTGCTCCTGCCACGCCAGCCTTCTCTCGGGTCTTGGCATACACCAGGCTGTGTGCCCTGGTCCAGACCACATCCTACCTTATTGCTGCTCTCCCTTGGCCTGGTGAATTCACATCCAACCTCCAGATACTAGCTCAGGCATCGAACTTTTGGGGAGCGCTCTTGCTATGTCCTCTCCAATCTAGCGGGGTTCTTTCCTGCCCCTTCTCTTAGAGAAACCGAGGTCTTCTCACTTTGAGCTCTTGTTTCGGTCTATAATTTCCACAACGTGACTGTGGTGGGTCAACTGCTGGTCAGTCTGTAACACCCGGCTGAACCGAATCAGCGTGGTGCTGGTGTGGAAGCCAATCTGAGGACTGTTGCCAACAGCATAAAAGGAGAACTGGAGGGGAAGACGGTGCGCTGCTGATTCTTTTGGAGAAGCTTGTCGCGCTGGTTTTCCTGATATAAACTCAGCTGTTCTCATCGTTGGAGGAGCTCAAGTCCTCTCTGTCACTGAGGACAGCGGCTGTTCTCTCTGGGGGAGCTCTGGTGCTCACCGAGAGCGTCGCTCCCTGGCTCCAGGGCAGCTCCCTCAGCCCGCTGGCTCAGACTTTCCAGCTTCCACCAGTGACCTCTGAGTCTTCCCAGAGCAGATCTTTGATACCGAGTTGCATGAGACGTTGTGGACTCTAGGTGTCCAGCTGGACTCGTGCAGGACATTGCTGTGGGATCCAGGCCCTCAGCTGGATTCTTTGGGTCTCTACTCTATGGACGGATCCATTGCACTCTTCTGCATTTGACCCTTGGGGTGAATATTATAAAACAGTCCTATAAATTATGGGTCCTGTATTAAACCTAGACCACAATGAGATCTCATCTCACCCCAGTTAGAATGGTTTTCATCAAAAAGACAAAAAATAACAAGGAATGCACACATGTGTGTATCTTACAAGAGCTCAAAGTGCAAACGCTGAGTACAACAATGACCAACAGTGCCGACTCTCCGCTGTCTTCTCCTCCCCGCTGCTCGGCGGCCCTGGCTGGGAGCACGCTGTGTCGCCTCATCACACATGACGCAGGACAGTCTGGGGCAACTGGGGACACGCATCTGCTTCTACACAGCCAAGGAAAATTAATTTTCCTCCTCAGAAAACAGACTGTGAAATATATTTACTAGCATAAAAACAAGAACGCACACGTTCCTTTTTCTGAGGATTAAATACACAAGCGCTATCAGTAGCGTTTCTTCTTAGAATTCATCTCCCCTTTCAGGTAAGGAGCTCTAAAAATAGGTTGGGCCTCTTGTATATCTCTTTGGATGTCCTTGAGTAAGTTATTAAGATGCTATGACTTGATTTGGGTTTCTTTTCTTCAGGAGGTCTCTCACCAAATTCTCAGGTTAGAAGAACAACTGTGTTCCTGAAATCTGCGCTGTGAAATCTTTCTACAGAATTCCCACCACGGGATTACCTCATTTACCCTTGATTACCATCAGTAACTATCTACCTACTGCTTTCGAAGGTCACATTTCACTTTCAAATAGCTTTGAGTATAAAATCTTTTTTTGTGTGTCGAGGCAAAATCTGTTTTTATTTTCACCTCCCATTGTTTCTACTACCTTTATCCTTGGGGCTACCATGGAACAATTCCTTTTTCTAAAAAATCTGCGAGATAATATTTGTACATCTTTTGTACATTTATGATAATCCCAGAACATGTAATTATTTATTACAGTGTGTAATAAACAAATCAGGGTAAAAAGCACTTCCATGTTTTCAGACATGAGTCATTTTTACGTGTTTGAACTTGTGCACTCATCAGTCATTTTGATTGACATAAATTGTTTTAATCTGTAGTTTCTCTCCCATTTCCCCGATGCTGCCAGTCTTCAGTGACCACCACTCTGTTTGATTCTTGTACAGGATTAGTTTTCACAAATAAATGAGAACACACAGTGTTTGTCTTATGTATGGCTTATTTAATTCAGCCTAATCACCTCCAGCTCCATCCATGTTGCTGCATATGACAGATCATTCTTCTAAACGGTGGAATAATACTCCATTGTGAGCATATGCCACGTTTTCTTTACCCGCCCACCCACCCATGGGTCTCTAGATGGACTCCATGCTTCAGGATGATGCATGGCACTGGGAGGAACATGGTCGCACAAAGCCCCTTTCTGGTGTTCTAGTGATTCCTCACCCATCGCGGGAGTTACGTTCCAGAGACCTCCGTGATAGATGAAAATCTGTAAGGTAGTGCTGTTATATTTCTTATTATTCACATATATATTAAGGCTGTATAAACTCTTCCCATACTCCTATAAACTTTTTCCATTCTCTTATAAACACTTCATATGCTCTTAAACAGTTTCTATACTCTTAAACCTACATAATTTCAACATGTAAAATTCTATATAAATACCTATACACTGCAAAATGCCGCAATATAGCAAAACCTCCGTGACACAGAATTAGATATACTTTATAAAAAAACCCCACGATACAGGGAAGCTGCAGTAAGTGGACCGCGATGCGGTGAGGGGCGACTGCAACGACTTTACACCCACTGTGTCTGGCAGAACTGCTGGGTCAGATGGTAGCTCCATGTAGTTCTTTTTGAGGAATCTCTACATTGTTTTCCATAATGGGCATGGTAGATTACACTCCTACCAACATTGTGTAGATGTTTTCCTGTTTCCCTATCTCAGCAGTATTTGTTATTTTTTGTCTTTTTGATGATAACCGTTCTAACTGGGATGAGATGTGATCTCACTGTGGTTTTGATTTGCATTTCTCTGATAATTAGTGAGACTGAGCATTTTTTATGCACTTGACCCTTTGTATGTCCTTTTTCAAAAGTGTTTATTTTAAAGAGAAAAGAACAAAAACAAAATGACAAAACAAAACATAAAAACAATAAAAATGATATAGAATTTCCAAACAAGGTGATAGGAAATTAAGAATGGTTGTTGTATTACATATTGTTATCTTTAAAGTGGTTACTCAGATAACCACATATAGGCATGTAAGACTGACCAAACAATTAAACATAAACTGTTCCTCTCAATAAACCAATTAGTAGTACAATTAGCTATCTTGTGTGTACACACACACAAATTTTTTCCTTCTTTCTTTTCTCTTTTCTCTCATCCCAGTTGTTCTTTCCTTTTAAGCAGTTTCTTTCCCTTTCACAATATCTATCATACCTTTCAGATTTTATTTACTCTTTCAGGTTCTTACACTAGGGAGACAATACAATGTTTACACATATGAGTCTGATTTGTTTCACTTATGAATATGGTCTCTAGTTGTATCCATTTACCTATAAAAGCCTCAAGTTTATCTTTCTTTTTAGCTGAGTGATACTCCATTGCATAAAAATACCACATCTTTTTTATCCATTCCTTGGTTGATGGGCATTTGGGTTGTTTCCAAGATTTAGCTATTACCAATTGCGCTGCTATAAACATGGGTGCACATATATTGCTGTGGTATGTTTTCAGTTCTTCTGGAAAAACACCCAAAGGGTAATAGCTGGGTTGAATGGGACCTCTAATCCTAGCTTACCGAGGAATCTCCAGACTGATTTCCACAGTGGTTGCACCAGTCTATATTCCTACCAACAGTGGAGAAGAGTTCCTTTTCCCCCACAGCCCCTCCAGCATTTGTTCTTGATTGACTTCTTGATGACATTCTTTCTGGAGTGAGATGGAATCTCAGTGTTGTTTTAATTTGCATCTCTTGAATGTCCAATGATGTTGAACATTTTTTCATGTATTTATTTGCCATTTGTATTTCTTTATTTGAGAAGTCTGTATTCATCTCAGATGCCCACTTTTGGGTCTTTGAATTTGGGGGTCCTGATTTTTAAAAATTCTTTATATGTTCTAGATGGAAGTCCTTTGTCTGAGGGACAGCTGGCTAAAATTTTTTCCCAATTCGTGGGTTTTCTTTTTACTCTGTTGGTGATTTCTTTTGATGTGCAAAAACTTTTCAATAAGATGAGATCCCAGTTGTTGATTCTTTGAAGTACTTCCTGTGCATTTTGGTTTTTGTTCATTAACTCTCTGCCTACCCCATGTCTTCAAGATTTCTATCTATGTTCTCTTTTAGTAGATTAGTGTTTCTGTTTTATTTATTTATTTTTTGTCTTTTTGAGACAGGATCTCACTATAAAGTTCAGGCTGGCCTTAAGCTCACTTTGTAGCTGAGGCTGGCCTCGAACTCACAACAATCCTCCTGCCTCAGCCTCCCAAGTGCTGGGATTACAGGCTAGAGCCACCATGCCCACTTGATAGTTTTTTTTTTTTTGGTCTTTTTGTGTTTTAATATTTAGATCTTTAATACATTTTAAATTGAATTTAGTGCATGGTGATAGACATAGGTCTAGTTTTGGTCTTTGGCATGTGGAGAGCCAGTTTTTCCAGCACCATTTATTAAAGAGGCTATTCTTCCAGTGAACCTGTTTGGTCCCTTTGTGAAAGATAAGGTGGCTGAGGGTGTTTGTGGTTGTGGCTGCTTCTTCCAGTCTGTACCACTGATCCTCAAGTCTGCTTTTTGCCGGTACCATGCTGATTTTATCACAGTACCTTTGTAGTATAATTTCAAGTCAGGAATTGTGATGCCTCCCGCCGCCTTTGTTACCCAGGATTGCTTTTGCCTTATATATTTTAGATATTAATACCTTGTCAGATATTTTCTGCCACTCTGTAGGTTGTCTCTGATCTGTTATTCCTTTGTTGTTCAGAAGCTTCTTAGTTTAATATAATCTCATTTGTCTATGTATTTTTACTTTTATTGTCTATGTCTTTGAAATGTGTTTCCTGTGCTTGTTATAATTTCATAGTCTTAGGTTTTGCATGTAGGTCTTTGGTCTATTTTGATTTATTTCTGTGTAAGGTAAGGGGAAGCGATCTATTTTCATCCTCTTTCATTTGTATATGCAATTTGGCCAGACTATGTATTAAAGAGACTTTTTTTCCCACTGTATGTTCCTGGAGCTTTTGTCAAAAATCAGTTGGCTGTGTGAACTGGGATTAATGGGATTAATTTGTAGGTTTTTCTATTCTGTTGCATTGGTCTGTGGGTGTGTTTTAATGCCAGTACCATGTTGTTTTAGTTACTATAGCTTTGCAGTATGTTTTGAAATCAGGTATTGTGACTCCCTCTACCTGTATCCCCCCAGCCCTCCCAGGATTACTTTAGTTATTCTGGGTCTTTTATGGTTTCATGTGAATTTTAGGATTCTTTTTTCTGTTTTTATGAAGAAATTCACTGGTATTTTGATGGAAATTGTATTGAATCTATAAATCACTTTGGGTAGAAGAGTCATTTTAATAATATTGGCTCTACTGATCCATGAACCTGGGATATCTTTCCCCTTTTTACTGTCCTCTATAGTTTCTTTCATCTGTGTTTTAGAGTTTTCTTTGTAGAAATCTTGTACTTCCTCGGTTAACTCAATTCTGAAATTTCTTATTTTTTATAGTCATTGTGCATAGGATTGCTTTTTAAATTTGTTTTTCAGCAAATTCATTGTTGGTGTATAAATACATTACTTTTTTGTATGTTGACTTTGTATCCCGCAACTTTATAACATTCTTTTATAGATTGTAACTTATTTATATTTAGGTTTTCCTATGTATAAATCATGACATCTGCAAACCCAGCAATTTAATTTCTTCCTTTCCAGTGTGGATGCCTGTTTTTCTTTTTTTTTTTTTTTTTTTTTTTTTTTTTTTTTTTGCAGTACTGGGGATCAAACTCAGGACCCTGCGCTTGCTAGGCAAGCGCTTATTCCACTGAGCTATATCCCCAGCCCCCTGTTTTTCTTTCTTTTACTTAACTGCTCTTGCTGAGATTTCCAGTACTATATTAGGTAGTACTTAGTGGACATCCTTGCTCTGTACTTGTTCTTAGAGAACATACTTTCAGCTTTTCTATGGAACAGTTTTAATCTCTTGAAGACACGGTGGAAGGACCTAAGAGACTGTCATCTAGAGCTCCTTCCCCCTTGGAATAGCTATCTCTAACCACATGGTTTCGTGGGAATTACCATGGTCCTCCATGAACTTCTGAATGTAATCAGCTGACTGGCCCGAAGGTGTACATCTAACTCAATGTGGGCCAATCACTGTGTTTCTCTGGAAATTCTCAAACTGGACTAGAGAGACAGCCCCACCATGAAGGAAGCTGGAAGACTGAAACGAGCTGCCACTGGTGATTATGTAATATGGAGGAAACTAGTTCAATAAGAATACAGGAAAGCTTCAAGTCTGTTTTCTGGGGGAATGAACAAGGGTAAGTACTACTGAATGACTTAGGAATCTGAGGAGATAGGGGATGGTATGGGTTTTTGGCTTGGCATAAGAAGGGCTTGAGGTCTTGGTAGTTTCTGCATGTGAAGAAGACGTGTTAGAAAACCTCAGGGCTGCGTCACGGAGTCCTGGCCTTAGCTCCTGAGTATGCTGATGTGTCTTCAAACCCACTGTCACCATTCTACTCTACTCCTCTAGCATTCCTCCTCACCGTTTCTCCAGCGTGGACTTCCCGTGACCCGGCCCACATGAGCCTTTGAAAATTTGCTCTTAAAGTAAAGCCCCATAGAGCTACACTGGCTTAATGCCTCATGTGTCCTGGTCTTTAGTATATTTTTGTCCCTTTCCCTCCATGTCACACTCATACTATCCTCAGGTTTTGGAAGGTCAAATCCTTGGTCTCGTTCCTCACAATAGCCTACTGCAGTCTCTGTATCCTTTAGCTCTAAGCTCAAATGCTACTTCATATCAGCCTCATGAGTTATAAGTCTACCAGTTACCTCCCAGTTAACATCCCAGCAAGAAATACTTGATGCACTCAGAGGATGGTATGAGGAAGATTTCAGAAAGGTTGCTTGTAAAGGTGAGGGCAGGTACAGGGAAGGCGTCCCAGGCCTCAGGGATAAGGAACTGAGAAGGCAGAGGGCAGGGGAAGAGGCCTCCTTGAAAGGACCTGGAAGCTTGGCGAAAGTTTGCAGTGAGCCTGGGTTAGCTTCACAGACAGGGTGCTGAGGAAAAGCAGCCCGACTTCCTTCTCCATTCCTTCCCCATTTCCCTGTGCTGAACCCCATCAGAAGCCAGAGGCCAAGGGAGTCACTGAGGTAGTTCTCCCCATGCTATGGCACAACAGAGCAGGAGAGAGAGGTAGAAAGGGGGCTAAAAGAAGGTATTTGTTCAAATATCCTCATGACTTCGAAACGGACACCTCAGTGTGTGATTACCCACCCAGCTGTGTGACTGAGTCAGGCATACTTCCTACCCCCACAGACCTGAAGGTCCACAGGGCAGTCACGTTTGTCTTCACACATTAGATTTTCAATAAACATTTGCTAAATGAGTGACTACCTGTGTCATGGCCAGTGCTCAAGGGGAAGACACACCAGTGCGAGCAAAGGGCTGGGAAACTGGATGGGCTCACTCAGGAGGGCTGGGAGGGAGGTCAAGAGAACATGCTCTGACAGAGCAAAGAGGAATCACAAGAATCTGCAAGGCAGACATTTCTCCCTCCCTCCTCAAGGTGCTCCCAGAGGTGTTTATAATATGGTGGCGTCTGGAACAGGGTCTTTTTCAAAGCAATAGTTGAGAAGCACACTGTAAAAATAAGTGCTGTATTTTCATCTCACATCAATGTAGCCTCATTTGGAGCCGTGTAACAAGCACTTATACAGATGGGAAATCATACTTTCTTACGGCCTCTCCACAATAACTTCTCCTGCCCATGTCTTTGGTCAGAAAATCCATAAAATGGAGAGGGTTCAGCTCTTGCCAAGTGCTCTGTGCTTCAAGAAATCACAAAAAGCATTGCCTCCTTTATCTTCATTTAAATATACTTTACACACCCTCTGCAGAACTGAGTATCTTTCTGGCTTGGCAGTATTTTCCCTTGGGCAAAAGAAAATATTAATGATACAGCATCTTACAACCATTTTCTAGACAAGGCCCCATTAGATATGGCAGATAATTCAACTCTGGAGGCACACATCCAGACATCAGCCATCAAACTGAGCCACAGCACATGAATGATAATATCCTAGCTGCTTGAGACAACACGGAAGAGGCTGACTCATTTCTTTCCTTCTCTATATTTTAGAACATTAAAGCTATTTATATAATATTACATTTACCAAATGTCTGTTGAGCCATGGTAGTGTTGTAAGCTTTACTGTGGGGATAGAGGCGTATGACACAGTTCTTGCCCATGAGGTACTCAGTTTATTGGGAAGAGAGAGTTACACTAGCATTTATAAGGGAGTGGAGTGAGTGGTATCCGGTAGAGTTGAGCCTGGGGAATCTCATACAGCCGAGAATAGTTTGTGGGGGAGGCTTTTTGGAAGAAGTTGTGAAAGGGTTCTTCCTAAAGGACGAGAAGGAGGCAGCGGGATAGAGAAATGGCAGGATATTCTAGAAGGAACAGAGAGGTGAGAAAAGCCTGGGGTGCTCTTGGAAGCAGCGTGAAGAGATGGGCAGGGCCTGATATGCACATTGGGTGAGGAGGGTGCTTGGGTCACTGAGGGGTTCTAGGCCCCGGGGACCTATGGAAGGATTTTAAGCTAGAAGACTCTCGGTCTCGGACCTGCATTTTAGAAAGACCACAGAAGTAGATGTGTAGAAACCAGACTGATGGGGAATAAGCGAGTGACCATGAAGTTAGTCAGGGCTTTGGTGCTGTATAATAGGCAAGAAATAAACTTTGGAAATTAGTACACAGGTGTATGGAAATACACACGAGGAACAGAATCTTCCTCCTGACAATATCCATTTCCCACTGTCTCAAAAAAAGGTTATAATTCAAGAAAATCAGAATATAGCACCCCGAAATATCCTAGTTTGGAAAACTGATCATTCTGAGCTGAGGGCCAAGGGGAAACCGTAACTGAAAGAAAAGAGCTCGTGTCCCTTTTTCTTTCTAAAACCAGGGCCACTTATTTCCCCTGAAAAAGATGCTCTCCTTGTACTAAGAAGAGAACATTTTGGTCATCAATGATGGGGATCTAAAAGTGAGACGAATTGACAAAAAAATCCTCACTAACATAACCCTTGTTTTCCACTAGTTTCCCTCATTTATTTCCTAATGACTTTCCTACAACTTACTGTCTCTAGCTCAAGCCCCTTTTTCTTTGTCTTCTCGCACCTTGAAAGTTTATTTCTCTTTGTTAAATGGTATAGAAAGGCTGGGGCAGGAGGATCAGGAATTTGAGACCAGCCTAGACTACATAGCAAGAGCCTTAAACAAGAAAAAGCATAGGAACTTCACAGTACAGCCCCTCTTTGGCTCTTTCTTTTCTATGAAGGCCTCCAAGTACATGCAAATATTAAAATATTAACATGAAGTACAATTTGCATGCTTTTTCCTTGTTAATCTGATTAATAAGCCTCAGTCACAGACACAAAGAAGGAAGAAGAGTCTGTTCTTCCCTTATGTATGGAAGTCTCCTGAGAGGACATCTTGTTTATACCTTCCAGAATGAAGATTTCTATGCAGTTTTCCTCAAGGATTTCATATTCTAATAAAGAATATTTTAATTATTTTTGGGTGTCCTATGTATTAAGCTAAATTTAAATGGTTACTGAGTTTCTATGTGCTCAACACCGTGTTGGATATATAAGGATAAGAAACAAATCTAAGGCATGGTCCCCCCTGCAGTAGGCACAGATAGGAAGTAAAGGAATATACATGTCCTCCGAAATATGAAAAAAGGGGCTGGGGGTATAGCTCAGTGGCATAAGCGCTTGCCTGGCAAGCGCAAGGTCCTGAGTTCGATCCCCAGTACCGGAAAAAAAAATATGAAAAAATACTTGACCTTGTGTATGATCACAGAGCTGCAAATTAAAGTGATGATACACTACCGACACTGAGCACGGGTTCTCACCACAGGCTCTCGGGTCTGCTGATACTCACTAGAAGGTAGGGAGCTGGCACACTGCCTACCATGCTGGAAGGTGGGAAGGATGGTGACCACTGGGGAACATATATCAAAATAACCTTTGATCAAGTAATTCCATTGCTCAGAACTTACTGTAAGCACGCGCTGTGCTCGCGTGACCTCAGAAAGATACGGGAATGAAGATGTTTATTACAGCACTACCTGCAGCAACAACAACTGGAAAGCACCTAAATGTTGACCACAGGGGAACTGGCTCAGTAAATAATGACAAATCCAAACAATGAATTTCTGGCAACTTGTGAAAAATGTGATTGGTCTAAATGTACAAATTCAATAATTACGTATGTGTGTATATATATGCAGGATAGCTAACATAGTTATACTGATGACTTCTGTCACTTTATTGTAAGGAACAGTTAATGATTAGTTGTTTGATCAATCTTGCAAGTCTATATTTGTTTTCTTGAGTATACACTTTGAAGTTATCAATATGTAATACAACAACCATTGTTAATTCCCTGTCACCTTGTCTGTAATTCAGTTTTGATTGTACTATTCTCATGCTACTTTGTAAGAGGCTGTCTGTTTGTTAATGTTTTTGTTCTTTTACTTTTAAAATAAAAAAATAAATGTACAGATTCAGAAAGATGACCAAGATCTGTTCAACAAAGACTTAAAAAAAGAGAGCTATAGAAGAGCATAGTCATATTTCTTTTATGTAGAAAAACAAGTAAGTGGATATATGCGTAGGAAGTTTTTGAAGAGTGTCCAAGAAACGGCTAACCATGGTCAAATCTGGCAGGAGAAATGTGGGGTTGGAGGGTGGGAGAAATAGTACTTTTTACTTTGTTCCTTTTTACTCTGAGTGAAGTTATATTTGCATTAAAGCTTATCTATTTATTTTTTGTGTTTTGGGGACAGGGTCTCACTCACTATGTAGCCCAGGCTGGTCTTGAACTCATGGTGATCCTCCCGCCTCAGCCTCCTGAGTGCTGGGATTACAGGCACGCACCACCATGCCTATTCTTGCGTATATTTGCACACCACCTAGTTTTGTTTTTCTCTCCAGTGTGGGCACATAGAACCCGAGGGACTTAAGCATGCTAGGTTAATGTTAAACTACTAAGCTACATTCCCAGCCCTATGCTCTTACTCTCTCTTCTCCTCCTCCACCCTTTTCTTTCCTTCTTGAACTAGAGATTGAAACCAGGGCCTTGCACTGAGCTGCATTCTCAGGCCACCTTTCATTTTTTACTTTGGGATAGAATCTCCCTAAATTTCCTAGGTTGGGCTCCAACTTGTGATCCTCCTGACTCAGCCTCCCAAGTAAACAAGATTGCAGGCCACTGCACACTATTTTTATTTGTTTTTAAGGCAGAGTCTCTGCCTTTGGGAAGTAAATATGATGAAATATATGAGAAGATTCTCCTGAAACACATCTTAAAAATATCAGAAAACAATGATTAAGGTTACAGATGCTTCCTGGACATAGATGCTAGGTTGGTCCTTTAACCCATGAGGAGACAAGAAAATGGGTTGCTGCCCTAACTCCAGTGGTGACCGTAGAAACATTTTGGGTTTTTAGGAATGTTGGTAATGTTGGAAACTGTCAAGTTTTCATCAGCATAAACAACAGCAGCTTTACCTATAGCAAGGACCCAAAAAGTAGGTGACCCTCCCCGTTTTTTTTAGCACATCACTCACAAACCTGGGCTGACCTGTGCAGTGTCAGCTCTGCAGATTCAGCAGCGGTGTAACCTGAGGGCGGAAGGTGCTCTGCAACGGAGGGAGATGCTGCTGGAGGCGCCGGGAAACACTCTTTCTGTGAGACTGTTCACATGTGTGGGGAAAACATGCATGTGAATTTAATGTTATGTTTTAATTTGCCTTCCAAAGGCCTTCCTCTCGTCCTGCCTTATTTCATTTTCTCTCTTTGCTGTTACAGGATCAAAGTTCCTCAGCCCTGTGGGAAACTAGGAAGTGACTCACTT
Organism: Dinomys branickii; assembly: GCA_004027595.1. Lineage (NCBI taxonomy): Eukaryota > Metazoa > Chordata > Mammalia > Rodentia > Dinomyidae > Dinomys > Dinomys branickii. Next base: position 76,762 of record PVLD010008745.1, read on the forward strand.
CTTTACCTTTCACTGGAGGAGAATCACTTTGGGGTGAAAATTCTCAGGAAGTCAGTTTATCTCCTCAAAACAGGAAAAACTAATCAAGCATTGTCTGATTAATTAGAGAGACTTGGAAAAAATGCTATCAAGGCCTACAGCTGTAATCAATTTAATCAACATGCAAAGAGCCAATCTGTGGTTTTCTTGATTAACAAAGCTGAATGTTAAATAGAGAAGTGTGACATTGTAGCGTCATTAGCTAAAGCTACAAATTGAGAATTTTCCCTACATATTCAAAGTTAGGTTAGGATAGTGTGAAAAATCTCTACTTTCCTCTCCTCCCCTTTCCTCTCTTCCTCTTTCCTTTCTTTCCTCTTCTCTTTCCTTTTTGGTTCTGGGGATTGAATTGTAGGCCTTCACACTGAGCTACATTCCCAGCCCTTTTTTTCATTTTTTATTTTGAGAAAGGGTCTCTCTAAGTCACTGAATTGCCCATGCTGCTCTGAAACTTGGAATCCTCCTGCCTCAGCCTCCCCAAGTGCTGGGGTGACAAGTGTAAGCCATGCTGGCTCACTCATACTCTGTTTCTGCACAGGAGCATGGTGGGTACAGACATCTCAATTCTTCTTGACGTTCTGTAGGAACATAAGCTTCACCTAGGGAGGGGAGGCGAGCAGTGCGTTGTGAAGGTGCCGATGAAGACAAACTCAGGTCCACTCTTGCCTCAGTCACAGAGTAAAGTTACCACACAGTTGCGGTCTGAGTGGTTATTATTATTATTTGAAATTCCAGACAAAGATTCCCTCTTAAGCAACTTTGCATAACACCTTTCAAAGCGTTATAAGACAAGTGCAGGTTATGGGCTTTGTGACTAAGTCATTAGCAAATCAAGCGCAGAAAGCTGAGATCTTTTCTATCTTTAACTGGAGAATAATTGCTGAAAATTAGAAGACAAAATAAAATCACCCAAACCTTTTTGTGAAACGATGGGACTTAATGGTACAGAAAGAGCAGGTGGGGTTTAATTTCATGCTTTAATTTAGCTTCTCCTGCTTTTGTAAAGAATGACTGCGAGGTATCATTTTCAACATTAAGTGTGTCAGATTATCAGATACCACATTTATACACTGAGTTCCATTTTCTTTTCAAAGTCTGGTTATATCTTTATGTTCAGAAGTCAAATAAAACAATGATATGCTAAAAAAGAAGGCTCTGCGAGGTGAATGACAATTTAATTTTCCTCCAGTGTTGGCTGGGTGCACAAGAAAATAAAGAACCAGAGAAAGTTGACAGGATATTTAGGTGACTAGATTTATTTCCCAGCAGTTGCAGGGTGTGTTAATTGTAACATTTCACTTAATGAAAAATATTTTGATAGAATGCTAATGTGGGTGATAAATGGATTTTTAAATAGATATGTTGGTAAAATACCATTTCTAAAACACGGGGAGGAAATAATCAGCACTCCTCTATTGTCTGGACCATTCTTGTGAGTTAACTGGGCTTGCCAGGGAGGGAAATAATTCCCCAAGTCCCCCAGTTACCACTGTCAATGTAACTATTCATAGTGCTACTCCAGCTCCTGCTCTACGAAAATGGGGTCCTCACTGACACAGCTTACATGCCAACTGTAAGAAAGGTAGATACAGAAATGTTGCACTATCAGAAAGAACAACCTGAATATATCAGACTAAGAATTACTAGGGATTCTTATTTTAAAAACCTGATATTGAAGTGTAATAGATTTCATGAATGAACAGCTTCATGAGTGACCACAAAATGAGCTGTGATCAAGATAGAGGTGCTTTCCTTCCTTTTCCTCGTCTCCCCAAAGCGGCCCCGCGAGGTGGTACTACATGTCGGTATGCTTGTTTTTGTACTTCATGCGAATGGAATTACAATGTGCATTGGTCAGTCCCCTGGCTTCTTTCCTGAAAATTACATTTGCAAGACTCTTCCATGTTTTTGAGTCTCAGTAGTACTGCATTGTGTGATACATCAATTCTCTCTTTTACTAACGAAAGTTAAAGGGTTGTTTCCGGGTTGGGCTGGTCATGGGTGTGTTTATGTAGGCAGCAAACCCTTCTTCTCTTTCAACCTGAGTGCAAGGATTGGGGGTCTGCAAATCAATTGGCAAAAGACAGACTAAGAGGAGAAAGGACAAAGTTTATTTACAGCGCACGTGGGAGTCGCTCAGCATGAGTAACTCCCTGAACAGCCGCACATAAAGGCTGCTTAACAAAGGGAAGCACACACAGAAGTTGGCAAGCTTCTGGTAGGCTTTCCAATGTCAACAGGAATGGTTTTGTGTGTACGAGGTAGCGGAATTGATCGGAAACTTGCTCACAGAGGGGTTCATGGCAGCTGTATATTAGGGAGGCTCTGCTTTAGTCAGGCAAGGGAAGTTAAAGTAAGGTTTCTTTCTGCATTTTCTGTCATTCAAATGCTTCCAATTTAAAATAAACAATTCTAGGGGTTGGGGTGAGCTCTCCATTTATATATGACTTTGGGAGCCCATATATTTGCCTTCTGCTGCTTATCCATTTAGGAAGGTAGTTGCTGGAAAAAAGATATGGTGTATTTAGCCTGTATAGAGGTCACCTATATGCTTTTCCAAAGGGGTTGTATTAATTTATAGTCCCTGTAGATTTTGGTTGCTCCATATCCTGACCAAAATTGGCATTTTGTCCAGCCAAGGAACAAATGGGAACTGGAGCACAACAGCAAGAGGGAGCTGCAGATGGAGGTGGATCACACGGCCCCACGCCCTTCTCACTCCAACATCAAGCAGGAAGCATGAACTGAGTTACCGGGCTTCAGCTCCCACCCTGAACGCCCTCTGTGAGCACCTTGAGCCTCGGCGGCCTGCGCAATCACCACCTGTTCCTGACAGCAATGGGACGAGTCCACGGGCTTCAGGACTCATCTCAAACTACTAATACAAGCAACAAGAGTGTCTCCATACTGCTTGCATATATGAACCTTGTATGAACCCATAGCAACAAATTAGATGAAAAGCAGCAGTCCAGAGGACTTCAAGATGGCGACCGGGTAGGCAGCAGAGAGAGAACCTCCCAGAGGAATGCCACTCAGACAAAGGAATACAAGAATATAGCAACATGTGAAGGACAGAAAGGAAAGAGGTAGGTATCCTGAATTCGGGAAGGATCTGAAATGGGAACTGAAACCCTCAGAAAGACTAAGCAAAACCTCCTCTGGGGTAGGGGATCAGAGATCTGACATGGCACAGTCGGAGGGAGAGGAGACAGAGAGGGAGGAAGTCACGGCTCCAAGCACACCCTTGGCCCACGCCCTCATTCCGGCATTTGCAGCTTCAGCTTTGGAGACCCATGCTCATGGAAGCCTCCAGACTCAGCCAGGGGAGAGCAGAGTTCCAAGAGCTGGTCCAGGGCCGGAGAGGGGAGGGCACAGTGAGGAAAAGAGGCCATGGCAGTTGGGAGCAGTTGTCAAACCCAGTGTGAGGATGAGAAGTTAAGATAGCCACTGGGGCAGAGTCCCCACCCTGCGGCAACCTTCCTAATCAGCGCCTGGAGAGAATCAATGCAACTAGTACACAGCCCACCACACCTGGCTCTGCACCTGCCTTAGGGTGGTGGCCCCATGCCTCTCTGCTGGGTGAGCGGCTACTGGTGGAGAGCAGTAGGGAACCTTGGCGGCGAGCCGTGGTGGCTCCCAGGGATCTGGCCAAGGAGCAGACAGGGGTTCCAGCACCACAACTGGAGGGAGATGCAGATGGAGGTGGATTGAGTGGCTCTGTGCCCTTCTCACTCCAACATCAGGCAGGGGGCATGAGCTGGGTTGCTGGGACTCAGCTCCCGCCCTGAACTCTCTCTGGGAGCACCTTGAGTCTCAGTGGCTTGGGCAAGCGCCTCCTGTTCCTGGCAACAACGGGACGAACCCACAGACTTCAGGACTCACTCTGAACTATTAATGTGAGCATCAAGAGGGTCTCCTTACAGCTAGCACATATGAACCTTGCATGAACCCATAGCGATGGATTAGATGAAAAGCAGCAGACTGGGAGTCTGAAAAAAACAACATATGCCATACAGCAGACCTGAGAAAAATCCTCCAACTCTATTCTAGAACTAATCTTTAGACTGAGTTCATACCCTGAGCTAACACAGTGAGAATGGGCCAGGGAGATTTCAAGCCTTTATACCAAGCATCATAAGTTCGTCCGGTGCCCAGCTGCAAGGGGTGGGGAACGGTAATGCTGGAGATCAGGAAGAGGTGAGAGAAGAAAGGGCCTCTGGCATCAAGGTAATGGGGCAGAGTCAAATGGGTCACCGAGGGTGCCCCGATGGGGGCACGTGCCCCGCGGCTGCTCCACTGAGGGCCCCGTGGCTGCTCCACTGTGGGCCCTGCGGCTGCTCCGCAGTGGGCCCTGCAGCTGCTCCACAGTGGGCCCCGCGGCTGCTCCGTTGAGGGCCCTGCAGCTGCTCCGTTCAGGGCCCTGCTGAGGGCACCTCACGGACTGACCCGCCCCCACCCATAGCACGGTGACGGGGTGGAGCTGGGCAGTCCACTGTGAGCATACGTGCTTTTCTACCTCCGACCATGGCAGTTTGTATACACCCATGTATGTTATAGTATAGTCTGAGGCAGCTATATCTCTTCCCAAGGCGAGAGTCCAGGGCTATAGATAAACCCAGGAGTACAGTTATTATCACAGGGAAGATGACTGATTGAGTGGTAGGGCAACAGAGATGAGGGAGGAGAAAAATTGAATGATCAAATGGGCCATCATCTGTGTAACAGAGTAACAAAGGTGAAGGTAACATTATGTAGGACAGCATCCAGAGCTAATTCCCTTCTATGTTCTCTATAATTCTGTATTTCCTCAATTGTTTTTGTATTAACAGAAGTGAAGATAACTTTATATTATACAGCATCCAGTGCAAATTCCCTACTATCTTCTCTATAATTTGGTATTTCCTTTAATGTTTTTGTGTTAAC